>JBBPMJ010000296.1:0-39746 GCA_038090255.1 Austroboletus niveus
CCAGCTTTGAAGTCTTGGAGATTTCCCTCCTTCTTTGCTCATAAGGATCCAAAGGGATCATTATCCTATTCAAGGGTCAAAGGACCATTACACACCTCACTAGTGCGGAGCATTAGGAGTTGTTTCATTACCTCATGGCGACACTTCCTCCTCGACGCTCACATCCCCTTTGAGATTTTAACGGATCACCGAAATCTCACGTACTACTCTATGCCTCAGGATCTGTCACGCCGGCAAGCCAGATGGAATCAAATCATGCAAGAATTCCATTACACCATCACTCACCGTGCAGGCAAAACCAATCCGGCCGACCCTCTGTCCCGGAGACCAGATTTTGAAGAGGGGGTACAACATGACAATAAGGGCGTCACAATCTTTCCGCAACTAGCGGCCTCCCCCCACATTCGTTTACAGCAGAATCACATGTCACTGGCTGTGGAGAACGCAGCGACATCCGACAATGGATACGAAGCAATGGACGTAATTATTAATACCGTTAAAACATCTCCTTTTTCATCTTTTACAAACACTATAGATATGAGAACGCTAGCGGCGATGCGTGTAGCCGAAGATGTCACCGACATCGATTCACAGATTAGAACGCGCCAGCATCTAAAGGACGCTAAAGTTACACGCGCATTAACGCAATCTCATCCTCATTTTTCTATTCGTAATAATCTTATATTTTTCAAAGACGCTCTATACGTACCAAAGGACAAAAAACTTAGAACATTGGTACTTAAACATTTCCACGACTCACCCCTTGCAGGACACCCTGGAGTATGAGCAATGATGAGGAAACTTCAAGCCAGCTACTACTGGCCTACGTCGACGAAGGAAATCAAGGCCTATATCAAAGGATGTGACCACTGCCAAAAGAACAAATCACGAACAGACGCAAGGCATACGGCGCTGCATCCACACGCCATACCTAGCGCTCCGTGGCAACACATCTCATTGGACTTAATCACTCCCCTACCCGAATCCAACGGCCGCGATTCTATTCTCGTCATCGTCGATCGATTCTCAAAGATGATTCGACTATTCCCCGTTAACGCCACCATCACTTCTTGCGGAGTCGCAACCCTCCTCCGTGACGAAATATTCAAACTCCACGGTATACCTCAAAAGGTTATCTCAGATCGAGGACCGCAATTCGTATCAGGGTTCATGCTTGAACTCTACAAACTCCTTGGAATCCAAGCAAATCCGTCCACAGCTTTCCACCCTCAGACCGACGGACAGACCGAGCGCTACAACGCATGGGTAGAACAGTACCTCCGGATCTACGTCAACCATAGACAGTGCGATTGGGCTAACTGGCTCCCCATGGCCGAATTCGCGCACAACAATACGCCGCGCTCCACTACTCAACAAACGCCGTTCATGCTCAACTACGGGCACGAACCGTGGACAGGACAAGGACGACAGCGGTCACTACGCAATGAGTCGGCCGATGAGTTCGCAAAGCAGATGACCAAGCTCAGACAAGCGGCGGAAGAAGCTCTGCACCTAGCAGCCGAGGATATGAAGCGGTATTACAACCGAAAAACGAGGGAAGCACCGGAGTATAAAAGCGGAGATCTTGTACTGCTTGAATCTTCGCACATCCGGACGAACCGACCAGCAAAGAAGCTTGACCAGAAGCGCTTCGGTCCTTTCAAAGTCGTTTCCAAGGTGGGAGTTGCCTCGTACCAGCTAGACCTACCACACGGATGGCGAGCCATACATCCGGTCTTCCACGAGTCATTGCTTCACCCGTATCACGCACCCAGCCATCCTTCACAAAAAGTTCCTCCACCCCCGATACCCGATCTTGTCGACGACATTCCTGAACAGGAAGTCGAGGAAGTAATCGACTCTCGGATGCGAGGAGACAGAGTTGCATACCTGGTGCATTGGAAAGGATTCCCGGTCGAGGAAGATGAGTGGATCGCAGCCGATGAACTACCTCACGCACAGGATGCCATCAGACGGTTCCATCGCAAACATCCTACCGCGGCGCGACCCACTCAAAAGCTGAGACTACGTCCCGTGAACGTAATATCCCCCCATCTCGTTCTACTACCAAACGAGCCTGCATGTACATGTCCATCATGCACCGGAACACCTACGTTCGAGGACCCAGGCTTCCAGGAATTCCACAAACGGTTCAAACGCTTCGACGACTCATCATTCGAGCTACCACCAATTGACGCGGACGTCAATCCTTAGAAGGGGGATTATGTCAGGATTTTATATTCATCTTTATTTTTCGCCTTTATCATGATGCTTACATATGCTCCCACGTGACTTCTATGACTCATCCATATCACGTGGTGATAGTCGTTCTATGACATTCCATTCGCTTCCATCACTGATGATGCGTATACCTTAGATGGACTATACCTGCCCTACATAATGGTCCGTGCACGTAACCCATGTGTATATAAGGAGGGGTATCATCGTAGGATACCCCCATCTTCGGTTTATTCATTGTTTTACCAAGTAACCTAAAGGGCAACCTAAGGGCCTTTTTAGAAGTCCTGATACGCGGGTCCAGACTAGTCACGTTTCTGGCAGACGTTCTTAGAGGCGCAGGGCCATGACAATTTTCAATCACGATACGAAGGGCCCAGACAAGTCACGTTCTTAGAGGCAAGCCGTCGGAGGGCCATGACAATCTCCAACCGCGATACGAAGGGTCCAAGTCGACTAATCACCTTCCCAGACATCCTCCTGCTGCCAAAGTTTTAATTGTCTATGACGGAAACATATGAGCTGAACTCAGCAGCTGATCTCCAGAACAGATGTATCAGGACTTGATGAAAGGTCCTAGGTTGCCCTAAGGTTACTCACAAAGACAATGAATAAACCGAAAGTAAGGAGCTCCTACAATGAGCGTCCACCTTATATACATGAGTACATGGTCCATGCACAAGGTATAGGGCAGGTAAGATCTCCTACTATGGTAATAGTCCATGGAACAACGAGAGAACGTCATGGAACAATATCTACACGTGATATGGATGAGTAAGAAGTCACATGAGAGTGTAAGTATGAGTAAGTGAAAAAGATCATGACATTACCCCCTCTCTAAGGGCTCATGTCCTCATGAGTCGGCATGGTAGCGACAGTAGGGGTCCTTACAGAAGGACCAGTGAATCTGGGAGTGAGGTACCAAATCCGGTTTAGGTGGATCATTAGGAATTTCGAACATGGAATCGTCAAACCATTTGAAACGTTTGCGATATTCGAGAAATCCTGGATTGGAGAAGACGGACACGGACGGAGAGGTCGTACAGGAGTTTTCGTCGGGCTTGGATGACGAAGGGAGGTCGAGGGGACGAAGGCGTAGGCGTGTAGTAGGACGCGCGGCGGTAGGATGCGAACGGTGGAACTTTGTTACTGCTCCTTGTGCATGGCGCAAGTCGGTATTGGATAGCCATTCGTCTTCTTCAACCGGGAATCCCTTCCAATGGACAAGGTATTCGAATCGTTCTCCCCGTTGGTGGGAGTTGACGATTGCTTCGACTTCTTGTTCAGGGATATCCTCGACGAGGTCGGGAGGAGGAGGAGCGGGGATGGGACCGGACATGGGCGAAGTATAGGGATGTAGAATCGACTCATGGAAGACGGGATGGATGGTCTTCCACTTGTGCGGCAGATCGAGTTTGTATGAGGCAACACCAACTTTGGTGATGATCTTGAAGGGACCGTATCTTTTCTGGTCCAATTTCTTCATTGGTCGATTGGTGCGGATATGGGTAGCCTCAAGCCAGACAAGATCTCCGGGTTTGTAGTCTTCTACTGGGCGTGTGGAGCGGTCATAGAACTTCTTCATATCTTCATTGGTGAGTTTCAAGGCCTCGGCTGCTTGAGCACGTAGTGTCGTCATCTGTTTGGCAAAGTCTGTGGCTGACTCGCTTCGGACAGACATATGGCGGTCCTCATTGACTCGGGGTTCATGTCCGTAGTTGAGCATGAATGGGGTTTGTTGAGTCGTTGATCGAGGACTGTGATTGTGCGCAAATTCGGCCATAGGGAGCCACTCTTTCCAATCGCTTTGACGGTGGTTGATATAGATACGCAGGTATTGCTTAACCCATGCGTTATACCGTTCTGTTTGTCCGTCCATCTGGGGATGGAAAGCCGTGGAAGGGTTCGGTGTGATGCCAAGAAGCTTTTGGAGTTCGGTCATGAAGGTAGATATGAATTGGGGTCCCCAATCTGAGATAACCTTAGTCGGAAGGCCGTGGAGTTTGAAGATTTCATCGCAGAGGATTACCGCAATTCCCTTGCTGTTGATGGTATCCTGAACACCGAAGAGTCGGATCATCTTGGAGAAGCGATCGACTATGACGAGTATGGCGTTACTTCCGTTAGATTCCGGAAGTGGGGATATGAGGTCTAATGAAATATGTTCCCATAGTTGTCGTGGGATTTCATTTGGTTGCAGGGGGGTGCGACGTGGAGTAGTGATAGCCTTATTCTTTTGACAGGCTTCGCATCCTTTGATGAATCTCTTGACGTCCTTGACGGACGTTGGCCAGTAGTATCATTCTTGGACCTTCCGGATAGTAGCGCGTATTCCTGGGTGTCCAGACGTAGGGTGGCTGTGAATGTTGGTTAGTATGTCGTTTCGGAGAGTATCGTCCTTTGGTATGTAGAGAAAGTCTTTAAAATATGTAAGTGAGTTGCGAATAGAGAAACGATTATCGTTCTGAGCAAGTGCTCGTACTACTTTAGAGTCTTTAAGATGCTGTAAGTCCATTATTCTTTGTTCTATGGTAGATGGAGAAAGAAGAGATTGTTCAGCTACACGCATTGCCGCTAGCGTGCGCATGTCCATAGCGTTTGAGTAAATGTCTGTGTTAGAAATAGAGAGAGCGTTAATATCTATAGAAAATGAAATAAAGTCCTGGTCGGATGCCGGCGCGTTCTCCACAGCCGTCGACATATGATTCTGCTGTAAAATAGAAGGAAAAACAGTGACACCTTTATTATCGTCCTTCACCCCCTTTTCAAAGTCTGACCTCCGGGATAGAGGATCGGCAGGATTCGTTTTTCCGGAATGGTGGACAAGAGTGTAATGGAACTCTTGCATGATTTGGTTCCATCGTGCTTGGCGGCAGGAGAGGTCCTGTGGGACTGCGAAATACGTGAGGTTTTGATGATCCGTGAGGATCTCGAAGGGTACGTGGGCGTCTAATAGATATTGTCGCCAAGTGGTGACTGCTTCGATGATGGCGGCGAATTCCAGATCAGCAGCGTGGTAGTTTCGTTCCGCATTGGAAAGGGACCGTGACAGATACGCAATTGGATGCCAGAGTCCATCCTGATATTGGGAAAGGATGGCTCCGAGTCCTATGCCTGAACCATCGGTCTCGATTCGGAAGGGATCGAAGTCAGAGACGAGTGATAGGATGGATGCGTTGATAAGCTCATCCCGGAGGGTGTTGAATGAGGTTTGACATGCGGCAGTCCACTCAAAGGGGTTTTTGTCGCTAGTGAGGCAATTGAGTGGGCGTGCAATGGCCGCAAAGTCCTTGATGAATTGGCAGAAGAAGTTGAGGAATCCCAGGAAGGAGCAGGCCTGGGTGCGGGATGTAGGAGTCGGCCACGTGCGGATGGCGTCAACTTTGGTAGGGTCGGTGGCGATGGTTCCGTCGGAGATGATGAGTCCCAAGTATTCGGTGGTTGTCATCTCAAATTTGCATTTGGTGTGTTTGAGCGACAGCTTGTGCTCGCGAAGTCGAGATAGGACTTCTCATACAACACGGCGGTGTTCATCGAGAGTCTTAGTGAAGACTAGGATGTCGTCCATGTAGACTATGACAACCTCCTTGGTGATGAGGTCGCGAAGGATGTGGTTCATCATGGTCTGGAACGTGGCAGGGGTGTTTGTGAGTCCAAAGAACATGACAAGGGGTTCGAAGAGCCCTTGGTTGGTGTGGAAGGTGGCCTTCCATTCATCTCCTTCCTTCATGTGTACATTGTTATAACCCCAGCGGATATCCATTTTTGAATAGAATTTTGCACCGCGAAGCTTTTGAACGATTTCCTCAATGAGCGGGAGAGGGTATTGGTTCTTGATGGTGGCTTCGTTTAGCTTTCGGTAGTCCTGGACAGGGCGGAGTTTGCCATCCTTCTTTTTGACGAAGAAGAACGGAGACGCGAAGGGGGATTTTGATGGGCGGATACGGCCCATGGATAGGTTTTCTTCGAGAAAGGCATCAAGTTCTTTTTGTTCTTTCAAGGAGAGTGGGTAGGTTTTGCAATCGACCTTGTGGTCGCCGGGTTTTAATTCGATCGTGTGGTCCCATGGCCGACGAGGTGGTAGTTCGTTGAAGGATTCTTTTGCGAATACGTCACGGAACTCATGGTACTCAATGGGAACAACTTGTTCGAAGGGAATCTCTTGTTTCCCTTGATTGGCGGCTGCGGCAAGGTCTGTTGCCATGGTTGCAATATATTTATTTTCGACTTGGAAGACACGGTCTTCAGCTTCTATGTCGTTGTACTCCCACAGGGGCATGGTTTCGGATTCGAAACTGAGTTCCTTTGTCTGCCAATCGATGCAGGGGTTATATTGGCGTAGCCAATTGAATCCTAAGAAGACCGCTTGCGAGGATAGGCATGTCACTGAGAAGGAAATAGCGGATTGGTGGTCTCCGATAGCCACTTTCAGATCTACGTAATGTGTGATTGCTCCTTCGGTATTTGCGGTCCCGTCGGCATTATAGACTGGTATTGCCCGAGGGAATGGTTTCTGTTCTAGTTCGTGCTCTTGAACGAAATCGATATCGATGGCAGAAGCCATGCACCCTGAGTCTATGAGTGCAATAGCTTCGATCTTCTTGCCTGAGTCCATTCTGAGAACGATCGGTATCTTGAAGGTATTGGGGGAAGGTTTCTTTGTTCGATATCGGGGTTTCTGGGTTAGTTCGAGTAGCATGAACTCTGCTGCGTTGTGTGAGGCATTCCAGAGGTCCACGATTAGCTCAGTGTTTACCTCGGAAAGGTGGGTGTCATGGACGAACGCTCATAAATGAGTGATGAGACGTTCGTCAGGGGTGTCATTGGTGATTTGCTTGATCCATTGAGTGGACCAAGGCTTAATTGTGGACTTCCATCCATGGTCCTTCCGAGTGAGGATAGTACGTGGTGGAGTTTCTTCCTTTCTACTCACAACCCAAGTCTTTGTCTGTCTTTTGACTGCATATTCCCCGAATGGAATAGAGGCTGTAACACCCAGAGGGGGCGAAGGTACATTTGGCTGTTGCGTAGCCGGCAAACTAGGACTTGGGCTGCTTTTGCAATCCAGATCTGAGATCTCTTCTACGTCAAGGAGAGAGAATTTGTTAGTAAAGCACGAAGGGAAATTAAGCACAGTTTTTGGTACTGCCGCGCCGTCCTTAGGTTTGGCAACCCGGGTGCCCCTAACCGTAACATTACAAGTACAAATTCTGACTGATGACATACCTTGAGAACGAGGTGATCTCATTCCTTGTCCTCTTCGACAAAATCCATCTCATCCGCTTCTCGAACTGCTGTCTCTAACTCTTCCAGGGTTGAGTATTCGATGTCGAGTCCGTGGACTTTGATATTTCCTATTTCTTGAGCCGGAGCTCTTTTGAGGGTGAATGGCACAGGGCCATGTGGATGTCTTGCCTTCTTTGGCACACTGGAAGCAAGTTCTAGTCACTCGCGCTTTGGATAGATCCATGGGAGTGCCTCGGCCTCCAAAGACTCCTGTTGTCTCTGGGGTCGCGGTGTGAGGTTCGACGAATCGAGTAGGGAATTTGACCTTAGGTCGGGGGGTTTCTCCAGCAATTCCTTTCTTTCGCTCAGCAATTTCCGACAGTAGATGACCGGCGGCGGTGAGTCTCTTGCACCACTTGTCGTAACTGCTGGCGTATTTCATCGTCATTTCCATGTCTGATCGTTCGACTTGTTCGACGAGGGCGTTGCGTGCATTTGTTCAAAGGAGTCGCACCAGCTGCTGTCCGTTAGTGATCTCGGACCATTCGGCGTGCATGATGAGATTTTGTTGTTTATGGATGAAGTCTTTGATGCTCATTGATCCTTGTTTGAGATTGATCAGCTCGGTCTCCGCTCATGATGATTCATATACTGGTTTGAAGACTGGGTCTACGAACATGCGAAAGAAGGCATGGGCCGAGTAATCTTCGTAGTTGAGATCTCGTTCGATCAGGAGTGTGGCGAATTCTTCAGCGGGTCCATCGGCGCAGAAACCTAAGAACATTTTAATTTCTTCAGCATGGGTGACCGGTCTTTTGAAACCCAATAAGTAGAGTTTGAACTTTGCTCTCCACTTGGTATAGTCTTCGGGTTTTCCTGTGAATGTCAGAGGTTTTTCAATGTATGACTTCCCGAGTTTGAGTATCTCTATGTCAGGCGCTTTGTCTTTCTTTTTTGGTGCGACGCCTGGTACAGTTGGAGGCGTGGCGGTATGGATTCCATGTTGAGCCACGTGTTGTGTGTATTCAGCGTATTGATTGTGGAATTCAGAGAGGGACGTAGCCAAGGACCATGTACACGGAGAAGATGATAGGGGATCGGAGGTAGAGGGTTGTTCAGTCGCCATAATTCGCGGGGTGTTGCTTTGGGAGGAAGTGCGACTAATGACAGGTAATGGGTAAGGGTAACCAACTGGAGTGGTTTGGTCTCCAGAAGGCAGGTAGGGTGGTCTGCGTGGTACACGCGGGGTATGTCGGGGTGAGGGTTCATCCGAAATGTTGGGCGAACGCAAGAAAAAAACTGTAAAGAAAACTACTTTATCTCCTTTTTACCGCTCTTCCTTTTCCTTGCTTTCGGCTTCTGAAAAGAAGGTTGAGTGCGGCGTTTTACCTGGTGGTTACCTGGTCGCAGGCACTTATGCGGGGTGAAGGGATTGGGATTGGTTCAGAATATGTGTGGGGATACCGGGCGTATACGTTGAGTCTGGTATGCCGGGTGATGAGCTCGATGTCTTCCCAGAGATCGCGCCAGTATGGATTAGTAGTCGGAGTCGGAGGAATCTGTTGAAGTAGGAATTCTAGGCATCGTCGTTCGATTACGCCAAGTCGATGTGACTGGATAACCGGGTCCGATATGCCTGGGGGCGGGCGCGAGAGCGATAGGAGAGAGGGCGGTAAGGATGTATTGGTTGGGTAATGCAGGGTCGTCAACGACTGTCCCTTCGTCAGAGTGTAACGAAGATTTGTAGACAGTTTGCTCGTCTTCGGATGGGTCCTTTACGTCTGTCATGGAGCGTAGGGATTGGAGAGGAAGGGGCGGCTGCGGTGGTGGCACTAGGGCGATGGGCTCGACAGTGATGGGCTCGACAGTGATGATGCAGAAAGCGAGTTGGAGGTAGGTGAGGAGAAAGACTAATACAAGTCCTTCTAAGAGCGTGCAGGTGGTGCGGACCAGGTCCAAGGTGGATGTAAGATAATCCAGCATACGATCTTCCTGATCAAACTAAGCTGGAGGAAGAACAAGGCGAGGACTCTCTCGATGGCTCAGTAGATACGCCTGGCGTAAACCGTTAATGCCGGTGATGGGAGTACGAGGACTTGCTGCCGTCGATTTGTACGGCGAGGATGCTCTGCTGCCAGCACGATAACTCAGCGACTCAGACAGCCAGAGGGCAGGACGTGAAGCAGGGAGATGAGGTGTCGACGAAGTGTTGACCATCGTAGTACAATGAGGTGCGAACAATGGTGAAGGTCGGGGTAGAAGTCGGTGGGTATGGAGGGATAGGTGGTCGACGAGGTATGAATGACGTGATGAGCAAGGTATGAATGATGGTGATGTCGGGCAGGCAAGGTAGGAAGGTTACTTTTGGTTTTATATCAGGACTCGATGAAAGGTCCTAGGTTGCCCTAAGGTTACTCGCAAAGACAATGAATAAACTGAAAGTAAGAAGCTCCTACAATGAGCATCCGCCTTATATACATGAGTACGTGGTCCGTGCACAAGGTATAGGGCAGGTAAGATCTTCTACTATGGTAATAGTCCGTGGAATGATGAGAGAATGTCGTGGAACAATATCTACACGTGATATGGATGAGTAAGAAGTCACGTGAGAGTGTAAGTATGAGTAAGCGAAAAAGATCATGACAGGATGGGTGCGAGACTATTTATGGTTGTCCGGTGATCGGCCCAGGGAACCACTCGCATTACAAACATCCCCCTGGGAAAAAAAACCATTTCTGAGGCTGATATGAGCATCCGCAGCTCACGAAGGGGGCTGAGGAGAGCTTTGTATTCAGACAATGGATGTCTGGAAGAGGAAGGTTGCCGACGTGCTGGTGCTAGAATTGGAAGGCCTTCATAATGCGTGAGGCACCCTGAATAAACTCTATTTACAATTGGTTCAAGCAAGCATTTGGCAAGCAACGAGCTCGCTATCAAGATGCTCACTCAGCGCTTGGCGACGTTCCGGCCTCATACAACGAACGCCGTCCTGGTCGTGAGATGCCTGCTTGGGACACATCCATACGAGGTATTGGCTGCGTGAACCAAAGCCAAGAGAATCCCCTACATGGCCATCGTTGTGATGAAAGCCCGATCATTACGGCTTTCATACATCTTTTGCCAAGGGGTATTCCCGCGGTGAAGGTAGTAGATCGACACGGGAAAGGTACATAGAGGCGGTGACGATTGCGTGCAGCCACACGTTCATGACCTGTGCCAATACAACCGCAGTAGTAGCAAGGGTCGCGAGCTGTTGTCTGTCATCCTGAACGTTGGCATCCTCGTTGAGTTCATCAATCAGTTGTATCTACTTGATCAGTTCACCCATACTGTGGATCGGAAACGAATAGTTTACTCTCTGTATTATTTCTGATGCTGCGGGAGTGACAGTTTATTCAAGTTCGCGAGTCGTCGTTCGTTGACTGAACTTTCAAAGTCCGACTTATTCTAGGAACAGATTAAACCCTACAGAAAGTCATTGCTCTACTGAACTTGTATGCTTATCGGACGATTCGGACCTGCATCTTCCCTGTGTTCTACTTGCCAAGTACTCAGCCCATAATGCGCCGAACTCGTGCTGCCTCGTTCAAACCATTTAAATGCAGTGTCCATCGTCCAATATGATATATAGTTTAAATTCATTATTCATGAGCGAGGAGATAAGTACCATGAGGCAGTGGTAATAAGGGACTGGAACGAGTTCAATGAACTTCTGAACATTTTACCCGAGCCAAAGGCTATCCTTTGAGTTCAACCTCCGTTTGGCCTAGTGGTAAAAGAAAAAGGCATGGCCCTCAGGACCTCCAATCATAGAGCACGAAAAGCACACGAAAGAAATGTTACACGGTTACGTTATAAGCCAATTGTGCAGATTTGAAGATCCGCCATGATCGGAGTGGCTTCTGTATAGCCAGGTCCTCGAATTGATTCTAAACACACCTGGATCGCAGTAACGGGACAGCATTTCCACTGACAACGGTTAAAAAGCTGCATAGCTACCACTTGATGAGTGTCAGATTACTCAGATACTTCACATCCAGTGCACTCTACCCAAGATGTCCGACGTCAGTGCCATTCTAAACAATGTACAACAGGCTAGACTGTGCCAGGGTTCGTTTTTCCTTGAACATTCCACTTCACTGTGAGTAGCCTAGTAACTGATGAGACGCTCAATCTATGTCAGTTGCAGGCACTACTGCACTAGCGTACGATTATCGTACGTTTGGGATATCACTTGTGACTTGTTTCTTTGGATCTAACCTTTGTGCTCTCGATGGCTGTAGTCCTCTTGCTGGGGAGTGAGGTGAGATATTCTTGTACTTCGAACATTGACAAATCACCACCGACGCTCATTCATTAGATTGACCTAATTTGGGTAAGTTACGTTCTTCTATGTTCGTTTCGTAGCTAACTTATGAGACGGAAAGGCTGAAAAACTGAATCTGGTCACGTTATTGTACACCATCGTGCGATATCTTGGCCTTACTCTGACAGTGTATGTTCGCGAAAACATACTACCAACGGGAACTAATTAGGTTACAGGTTTGATGCATTCTGTAAGACGTTTGTACCCACCGCTGAAGTATCTCGAATTCTCATAAATGTAGATGTTGTTGTGGGAAACGCAAATTGGAACTCGACAGTGAGTCCTTTGCCATCGTAGCATCATGACATGATTGAATCTAAATTGCAGGAGTAAGGAGTCTCTGCTGTAATGTCGCATGTGAAAGAGTATTTTACCCATGTGTCGTTGTCCTTTTTTCAGATGTAGGTGATACTGTTTTCTTTGTCATTTAGCATCGCTAAAGTGCTAGTGGATGATGACAATGACATGGTTATTCAGGTCTTGCCTGGTATAACATTCATATGTGGGGTCCATATGTTTTTCGAGCTGCGATGGACAGTAAGTTTTCCGTCTTTTTTTATATCTGTTATGTGCCAGTCTCTAAGTAACTTTGTTCTCAGTCATCATCATCATGAGAATATATGCATTAAGTCGCCATTCGAGCCATTTCAAGTTCATGAACTCACCCAGATGGATCCTCGCTACCATGGTGACAGCTTTCATTATGAAAACTACCGCATCGGTCACCCTCTTGCTATTGTCTATAGGTCCCGGAAGCGATCTCCAGCGTAAGCCCTTACTCTCAAAATTTACGTTTTCTGTGTTACTCAGTAGAAGTCCTGCTATCTAGTAACTGCCAAAAACGTTTTTGCAGGCCTTCATGTGTGCTTCACCTCATTCCCTACGCCAATCTATTGGTTCTGTTCTCTATTCCCCATACTGGCCTTCGACGCCTTGTTGTTCTGTCTTGCGTTGGCTTATTTCACCATGGACATCCTTTCCAGAGAGACATACAAGGCGAGCGAACTTGTACAAGCCCTAGCTCGGGATAGCACCATCTATTTTGCCATGTATGTGTCCACTCTTGTCCAGGCCGATTTCAGTCGTCAAAGAAGAATTTAAACATGATTTCCCCCAAGTATCGTCGCTGCTGTCGTCCTGGATATTGGAGCTGAGAAAGCTCCCCTGGTGAGTTTTTCTTCAGTGTCTTCCGTGTTTCCCACCTGATATGTATACGTCTATCACCATACACAGACTGTATATCAGCCTATATCAATGGCGTTACGGACCTTTCTGCCGTACTGCTTTGCCCCGCGGCTCGTCCTAAACATAAAGACGTACAAAAATAGGGTGCACATGAGTGCTCTCGGAAATATATCGGAGCTCCAACTCGACCCAGAACGCAATGTCCAGCTGAACGATGGCATCCTGCAGATTGACCGGGTCAATAACATTAATAACGTAGATGCCGGCGTTTCTGCCGAAGGCACAGAGAGCACATAACCTTTAGAAGACAACGATGGATCATCGGCTTGAAAGATCTTATACCGAAATGTATGTAGAAAGGCAATAATTGCGAATGGTGTCTTATGTATCTCACGCGTATGCTACTAATATCAGTTCGCGAACATGACTAGCTTCATACAGACCAGGTAAATGAACGCTGTCAGTTGTCCGTTGGCATAGAGTGATATTCATGTATGATAGGGTACATCGAGTCTTATTGACTCGGCACAAATTTCTCAAGACCATCGTAATGGCGGTATAAATGTTGAGGTTGAACGTTGATCGGCCAGTGGCACATTGCGGACAAGCTTGCGGGATGGCAGGGAGCCGGGGGTCTAATCGCGATCCTTGTGGACGTCACATGTCAGTAGACATTCATGTAAAGGTCTGGGTAGAATATCAGCGCTTTAGCTAAAGAAAACGGAACGAAGGACAGTAACAAAATTGACATTGGTTAGTACCTGTAACCCTACACAGTGAGTCAAACCGTCACACAAAACTCTACAAGCATCAATCCAGAGAAATCCAACACCGAGATCTTACCTCTGAGCCCCAGACGCTACCGCCGCCCGCCCTTGATCATCCTAACCCCCGTCAGATCATCCTTGGCCACGTCCTGCTCTAGATCGACCGGATCCTCCACGCCCTTACCATCCAAGCCTGCCGTCGGCCGTGCGTTTGTCGTCGTCGTCGTCGGATCGTCACCGCATCCACAGTCATACTCAGCATCCAGTTTTGAACAGTCAAACGTCGGCTTCCCGAGCCGCACGTTCACCTTGTTGTGCAACGAACACAGCCTATCGCACGTCCTCATGTATGCATCCCACGACAGAACAAACCAACGACGTACCATAGACTCGCAGACAGACGCGAGGCTGTCTACGATGCATTGTGAGCGAAGACGCCACGACAACGGCAGTAGAAACATGTACCTGCGGCGGAAACGACTGCAACAGCGCCTGAAACTCGGCGGCGCATTCACCGCACGGGTAGAGCCGGGCAGTGAGGTACATGTACGACTCGAGTGCTTCCCGCTCGTCTTGCGTCGGATTCTGAAAACAGAACAAAATGAACGTCAGTGGACGTCTAGGCTCGCTAGGACCCATGTTTATACCTCGGGATACCGCAACGTCATCGTGTGACTGCTCCCGCGCATTCAAAAGCGAACATAATTCATCAGCACGACGACAGCGTTACCGAATGCAACACGGACGTACAGCAGCTTCCACGTCGAACGCCCAAGTTCGGCCCTAGAACATGACGACATGAGCGGATCAAGGGGTTAAAAAAAGCTCGGACGCACTTGGCCGTCTCGTTGCCCAGCTTGGGCATGATGACACCCCCTCCGATTTTCGCATTCGTATTACTGCCCAACTTTGCCGGGTACGGCAGTATGTGCACGTCCTTTTCGACCCCGTCCTCGCCGAACAGCTCGCCGGTCCATGGGTCGATGTATGCACGTGCAGGTGGGTGGAGAAACGCAGCGGCGGCGAGGAGGAACTTGGAAAGATGTGAGCACCGGCGAACGCACGGGCGCTGGGATACGTACGAGGATGACGATGACGGCGAAGAAGGAGCGCGCGAATCGAGAGATCATAGTCAGAGTGAAATGTGTGGACACTCGGCCAAGACAAGAGCCCAAATATGATCACATCATTTCGATGTAGACGCGAGGTAAAACAACACTTTAGAGCTACATATATGTCATTTAAGAAAGATACTCATAGGCTGCACTCTACAGCTATGTAAAAAAAAGGCGCCCATTAAGTAAAAGCAGTGGTAGGAAGAGTTAAAACCCCGTAGGCCGATAGCCAGTGGGCAGTGTTATAACAGGTTACAAGTGGTCGTCCGTGTTAGCATCGTTGTCCAGACTTATAAAAAAAAAGTGTGCAACATAAATCGTCACGTCAAAGCTGTCAGTATCAATTACCAATCAATTAAGCCATTCATCCAGCCGTCGTCGTGCCATTCTGACACACGCCACACCCAGCGACGTTGACAGTCGTGTTCTGCACCGAACATTGTTGAAGCGTTCCAGCAGAACATGAAATGCTCCCGCCCAGCCCCGTGTTTCCACTGACGCTCAGAACCTGCAGCGTGCTTGGGAACGTAGGCACGGTACCGGTGAAATTGTTGGAACCGAGCAACAGCTGCGTGAGTCCCTTGAAAGACGTCAGGGTACTCGGAATAGAGCCCGTAAGCGAAGTCGACGTGAGGTCGAGTGTCTGCAGGGAGGCAGCCAGCGATGAAGACGCAGCAAGCGTCACAAGCGGGGACGGTGACAACACTTGCGAGTTGACCAGCCTGACAACATTGTATTAAAAAAAGGGATCCAATGCAGACAATGATGTGACGTCACACACAAATTTTGTAGCCCTGTGAGACTGGTCAAACTACTAGGGAGCGAAGAACCCATCTTTGAATTGCGAAGTAGCTCTAGGGTGGAGAGGCGCGTGAGCCCAGGGGAGGCAAACAGCGAATTTGGCAGTGCGGTGATGGCAGTGGATTCGAGATGTAGACGCGTCAGAGATGTCAAATTGGTGAACGAGCTCGGCAGGGAACCGGCTAGGTACAAGGGAGGTCAATGTGGAATATGCAAAATGGATTGGCCGGAAACAAAATCTCACCAGGTATCAAATTTCCTCCAACAACTTTAAGAGTCTGCAGGGAAATCAAACCACCAATTTCGTTTGGCAATGCAGCGGGCACTCCAGGATAGGTAAGTTGCCTTTGCAACCACGATGAGCGAGGTCCTACGAATTAACGGTGCCACTCACAAGGATGTCACCTGTCCCGAAGAGCCACAACTAACACCCGCCCACGTACAGAAATTGACGTTTTGGACCCAACTGCCGTTTCCAAGCGTCGACTGTCCTTGCGTGTTCGCGATATCGTACATGGCACGGAGACCACAGAACTGAATAGCATTGTTGATGGCCTGGCTACTTTGGTAATTCGCAGAATTGGTCATATAAGACGAAGGCACGGCCTGTAGTACCGGAAGACATGTCGAACACGGATAGGTACCGGGAGAGGAAGGCGCATTAAGGGTGTATTGAAAGAGACATTGCTCAGCATCTGCTGCAAGCGTGGTAGGCGTCGACGTCGTCTGACTCGTGGAAAGCGAGAGGAGGTGGATGTCAAGGAAAATGGCGTTACCGATCAAGAAAAGAAGGATGATGATGAGCAGAACGAGGAGACATCGCGACCGGCGCTGTTGTTTCCTTAACTGAGCTTCGTATTTAGGGTCGTGGAGCTGACATGGACAACGACGTTTCTCGATTTGAAGCGGTGGCCAGGGAGGTAGAGGCGGGTCCTGGGAGGCAGCGTCTGACGTAGAGGCGTTGAACGTCCGAAGGTCGAAAAAGAGCTTCGTGAATCTGTCTCGTAGACTGGAGGCTGGAGGAGACACGCCTGCTTCGACGTCCTTTGGTGAAGGGCACTCTGAACGCTTCGAGTGCTTCGAGTTAGTCCGGCCAAACGAGAGCCGCGATGGCCTTATTGTCGACGTGGGAGAGCACTTGGGAGTGTCGACTTGGGTATCGAGATGGTGAGCGGTACTAAGATTCAAGGAAAAATGTTCACGGAACTTGGAGCTCATCAAGAGGGCAGCGAAAGCGAGGGAAGGAAGGGAACGAACGTGGTGGTGATGGTCAAGAAATAACAAGACAAGGAGGCCATTGCACTGTGTAACCGGGAGAACAATGGTCGATACAATAAACTAATCCTAATATGGAAACCAACTCATTCGACGTCGGGTCATGGTAACTTTTCGAAATATCACCTGTCCCTCTTCTTCAAGCATCTCTACTTCGGCTCTAGGACAATCCCAATCAATGCTTTCAAAATGAACGCCTCGCCGGACGTCTTCCTTCTTCACATCATGACTGCACGATCATCAGAGCGGTCCTCGGCGTACAGTGTAAGTGCTTACCTCTCCATTAGATGATTTTGTATTCGTACATTCGAATAAACATCCCCAACGCGAGGTAGGCATAATAGACATCGTAGTGATTCACATTCATCGGAGGGTGAGTCTGGTTCTTCAGCAGCGCGGATCATGTCGATGTATGCGTCACTAACAAGTTGCCAGCGTGGCGATTCTGAAAGAGGCTCGGGATCCAACCATACGTCCAAATGATACTCGTAAGCATGCGCGATCTATGCCACAGTATCGTAAACAATATTTTCAAGAAAAAGTAAAAAAGACATACCGCATCCCTCCAGTTCATGATCAATGGATTTTTTCTCTCGCAACACAGGCACCTCAATCGAGAATCCCGACGGTCCAAGTCATCCGGCGTGGCTATATTTGGGTCCAGTCCGCATGCATGGATAACGTATGGGGCTTCATCCAGGAATTCGACTTGAAATTGATCGTAGATAGACGCGGCAATATGCCCATTAAACCAGGAAAGAGGAAGAGAACGATAATTGGCTGAGACAAAAAAGACATTAGGATAGGCAAGAATGGTACTGTGAGGGTCATAGTAGTACTGGAACACAGCACACGCCAGTCGTAACTTGTCTGAGTCGGTTTGGGATGGGCGTGTCGTATCCTTTGACGTCGCACTTGAATCACAAGAAGTGGAAGTATCTCCTGAAATCAGATCCAAGGGTATCTCCACGAGTTTCGCCAACTCTGCGTCGATTTCCTTCTTCCAGTCATCGACGACTGCAGGCAATTTTGCAAATGCGGGTGCGAATGGATCCACACCGAGTGTAGTTTCTTCAGGAGCCTCGATGATGTCTCGGAAAGGAGGGAGACGATAGAGGTCGGCTACATATGGGAGTAGGTCAAAGCTTGGTGTATCTTGAGAACGATGCAACACGTAATTATCGTATTCAGACACCAATAATTCCCGACGCGGAATGTACACAACTCTTTCCAATCGATTTCGTCGATAACGGTCCATTCTTTTGAGCCACCAGGGCAGTATGCGGTCCCACTCTATGCCACAGTAAATTTCCGGCCATGAATTCCATTACGGAAGGGTTACCTTTATCTGTGAGAAGTTTGGGTGCCTTTCTGAGAGCTTTTTTACGGTGCGAGTCGTGGAAACGTTCGGAACCAAAATAATTAATCTCGCGCTCATACCCAAGTAGCCTCAACCGATCCAAAATGCTGTTCAACAAATTAAATACAAGACCTGTAACTATTGATGGTAAGGACCAACCTTTTATCGCGTTCTCGTAGACATGCTGCCAACTCGAATGCTATTTGTTCTTGCCATCGAATGCATTCTGCGGCATGCTGTCACAGGAATATCAGAGGCAGCTAAACAGAGCGAGAACATAGCAGACAAGTGCGACGTTGCTGTAGTGCTTCCTCTTCTCAGCGAGAAATTTCTTCTCGTCAGAGGAACGTTCATACTCCTTCACAAACGCGGATATCTGATCCTTCTCGACCCACAAATTTACATCTGTATATATGGATCAGCGATCTGACTTCTGATAAATAAAAGCAACCAATGCTACAAACCCCCTTTTCTTTCGATATGTTCTCCAACCATGGTGATTATCGTCTGAATCTTTCGAGGGAAAAAACTATGGAGGCAAAACCTTTTTTTTTTTGGTGAACACAGCCTTTCGGAGAAATTCTGAATATTACCGTTTATTTATGCACTTTTTACAATACCTTCGACGCATGTACCACAAAATCCGTGATGCATTTCTACCACACCCCTATGCCACGTTTCAGATCGTTTCAGATCAGTAAAAAGGGTTGTACATACCTGGCAATAAGGATAAAATGCAAGACTTGCATATGCAGGCTCGCTCAAGTCAGCTGGACAGTCCGGCATACCCTCAACTTGACTCAGAGCTGTCCTCCAGATAGATGCTGAAGACTTGAACATCAGAATCCCTCGGATAGACTTGCTCGTGCATGCAAAACTCAAAAGATCTCGAGGATGGCAGGCGGAGAAAATCTAACGCCGTTGTTCTCTCAGCAAAGAACGGGCGTTCAACTGAAATGGAAAAGAAAGAAAAATCCACGTACGAGGAACAACACGTCAAAATTCAACTGGAACCCATGTAGTTCACCGAGCTTTCCTGGACATGACATTTTTGACGGAGCCCCCGCATTTACAAGTGGTGAGGCGTTACTTTGTTCAACAGGATTGTTCCATGGAAGCGCTGCAGCGTTGTTGTAGACTTGCTGTCCCGATGTCGCGCTGGATGTTTGTAGCATAGTTCAAGTTCAGCTGATTGGTCCTTACTTTAGTCCGTGTGACACCAACTCTTCACATTATCCGAGTCGGTCACTCACCACTCCGCATCAGCCGCATTGATGTTGATCGTTTGGATGTTTATGCCATGAATTATGCACATAATCAACCTCTGCCCTGCATCCGAATATTCACCGAATGGCCCTTAAAAATTTCAAGGTGCTCTAGAAACTAACCTTTTGTCAGGGCATTCAAGTCTGCATTGCATATCACGAGGAAAAGGCGCTCCAACGCGCCACTGTCTGCTGGGTAGAGCAAGCACACCGTGAAAATGGTGTTGGAATTATCGTTCGTTATTATACACATCGCTCTTCACTGTTTACAGTATCTCTTGCGATCTTTTAGACTCCTCGAGTATCCTCCCGTTACAATCCCAAGGACTGACTCAGGTTCGAAGTCACACTTGCACCTTGACTGTGAAGAATCTTGAGACCGAAATGCTCGACTATAGCCAAATTATATCAGACTTGCAGGAGTCTGTCGTTTGACAGGATCGCTCTCATTTCTATCAAAGGTCAAATCAGTCTCCAGGTAATTTCGTGATCACCTGGTGTATGCCTTGTCTTTGTTGTGTAGTCTCTCGCATGTGAATTCGGCCGGTTCTCGGTCGCCCTTGGTGATATTGACGGTTACTTCGTCGCAAAGTCTTCTCTTTTGTTGAGCACCGTACAGGGTCGGACGACATTCTCGGTGAATATATTTCACCAGGGAGGTGTCGATGCAGTCAAACTTGCGACACATGGGTATGCTCACTTATTTCGCCTATGAATGTTTCTTGACGTGGAGTCGATCCGTGGACCCGTTGCGCTCAGATTTTCCGAGTCCCCTCTGAACTCTACTTTGACCTACCGCACTAGTATGGTTTTCGACGCCATAAATGTGGAGTTGAACAGCGCATTTGAAGGCAATTACACTCTACAAAGCATCTTTGGCGAAGAATGTGGAGCAGCGCGAGATGGAGGATCCCGCAGGTAAATTTGGGTGCCGTCGGGTCATCTCTCAAAATGAGTCGGCTGGCCGTGTGGATGGAACTGTGAAGTAGGTGGACAGCAATGGAGACGGCCCGATTCAGGGAGATCGATCAAGTTCCTGGAGTCTTTTTTGGGAGCATCGCCCCATATAAGTTTTCCCCCAAGTTAGTCGTCGGTGTTGGATGCGTGAGCCAGTGCATTTCGAGTTAGACATGACTTGATGAGGCCATTTTAAATTTTAGCTTAGCCTCTGGCACCCGACTACGCCGCAGTATGGTACTCGTGGTACTGCGGCATCATCGGAACATGTAATCAGGAGGTGCTGCGGTTTTAGGATCACGTCATATATCTAAGCTCTCCTGTGTCGCCTTACCCTCTCCACGAACCCCCTCCCATGGACACGAAAGTCGAAAGTCAACCTGACACCCTCGAGAAAGGTGGCCCTGTGGTTCATCCTTCGGACACAGAATCATGCAACGAACAGCCTGAACAGACCACCCGTCGTCGCCGGTTCTTTATCAAGCACCCCTGGATCCTGCTCGGTGCCGTGGCCCTGACCTGGCTGGCGCTGTCGCACATGCGCAGCTTCAGCGATCCACGTCACGCATGGGTATGCATGCTTAATCGGCTCTGACAATATGACTAATGTTCGTTGTTGCAGAGTTGGGATGCCGTTGAAGACCACAGAGGACATCCTCTATCGCGGCCTCCACCACTTCCATCGTCTCCTCCTCCTCACCATCCTCCTCACCATCCTCCTCCTCCTCCTCACCATCTTCCTCCTCACCATCCACCACCACCACCTCCCTTCGCAGACGCACACGTCGATGATTGTGTGGAGAATGCTAACTGGACTTTTTACGATCAACCACCTTGGGCATCTGATTACCCATTTGGTGGCGAGACCGCTTTCTCCCTCCCACTCGATTCGAACACCCTCTTTCTTATCTCCAAGGGTGGGTTCCAGCAGGGTACGGTCAACATCGAACAATCCACAGAGGTCGCCGATACGGTGGTCGTCCAGGTCCGGGTCGCTTACTACGTCGACAAGCTGTTCGAATTGGCTACCGTCTGCCAGATCGAAAAAGAAGACCAGGAATACGGCGTCGGCATATTCGTGCGTCGTCTTTTGATATTAAGAATTCTTATTGACTTTGCTTTGCGACTAGACCCCCAAGTTGCCTCACATACCTCACACCGGGCCCAAGAGAGAACTCAAGTTTGAGGTCACTTTGACTCTGCCCGCAGGAACAGGGGGTCCCCTGCCAGTAAACAAGCTTGAGACCCATATGCCAAATTACAGTCAAAATGTAGCTGATCTAGAGGATTCTGTTCTTTTTGACACTATCTCCCTCTGGTCTGCCAACGGCGTGCTGAGTGTCCAGGTGAGGCGTGTGATGACCAATGCTCCTTCGTGGCTCTAACTCCTTTTTCATCTAGTCTGTCACGTCCGAGTTCGGCCAATTCATCACGCTCAATGGCGAAATCGACGGCAGCTTCAATGCTCTGTCCTCCCTCGATCTACACAGTACGAATGGTCGCGTCACCCCGGAGGTCAGCGTGCTGCATCGTGATGGCGCAAATCCCTCCCATCTCTCGATCCGCACCATGAACGGGTATGCAATCGTCTAACCTAATGACCTGCGTTGCCAGAAACTGAATGCGTATATTTAGGCTGATCGATGCGGAGATTTCGCTCGCCTCGGATTCGACGACGGGAGGTGAGTTTGAAGTCGAGGCCGAGTGCAAGAACGGGGAAGTGGGACTCAAGTTTACCGACACCCCGATTGACTCAGTTCTGCGGTGCCGTGCCGAAACGACTGTTGGGAAAGTCCAAGTGGAGCTTGATAGTGCCTTTGAAGGCACGTATTCTATTCAGACCATGCTGGGCTCCAATGTCGTATCGGAACGCGACGTGGACGACCCGATAGGACAGGGCCGTCGTCGTGTGGTAACGAAGAACAAGGGACTTCGGAATGTGGAAGGAGAGATCAAGTGGGTGGAAAGCGATGGGAGTGTTTCTGCAAATGAGGGTCATGTGTCCTTGAAGGCGTTGGTTTCGTCTGTCGAACTGGTCGTTTGATTTGTACTTCTACGGTTTGTTTGATGAATATTATGCACTGCCACAGACGTGAGGCAAACGGGCTGGTTGAGACAGGTTTCATCATTACAGAAGTCCATCGCCGACCACAATGGTAAAACGCACGACCACCCCGTCCGATCTCTGTCTGACCCAGCACGACAGCTGCCATTATCACTGCTGACCGCAGCGCAAAACAAGCCCATGGTAAGCTGCACACTCTTCATCGACGCGTTCCAGAAAACACCACGTTCAATCCTCGTCGGCGGCGCACGATACTGATAGGTCGTCCAAGCTTGTAGAACTCAAAAACGGCGAGACGTTCAACGGCCATCTCGTCAACTGCGACAACTTTATGAACATCACTCTACGCGAAGTATATCAGACGAGCGCTGATGGTGATCGATTTTGGAAGCTCAAGGAGTGTTACATCCGGGGTAGTACCGTGAGCTCTCTCTCTCTTTCCTCCCGCCATCGATCTCGTTCACGGACAAATAAAAAAAAGATCAAGTATTTGCGCGTGCCGGATACGCTCTTGGACGCTGTCAAGGAAGAACAGACACGGGCGCGCGAGGCTGGACGGACTGCGAGAGGTACACCTAGAGGTACGTCCCCCCTCACTCACTCTTTTGATCACACTCGCCGACGCCCTATCCTATTCCCACCAGGACGTGGAGCACCATCGAGAGGAGGTACGTTCATCTCGAATCGATCGCCTCGTTCGCGAACCGTAACCCACGCTCGTTTGCCAGGACGCGCCAACGCCCGAGGCGCAGGTCCGCGCGGTCACGCCCGGGGCAGAGGAAGGGGGTAGAGGGTTTTCACGTCCGGTGTCCGCTTTACACACGTCCCCCCATGTTTCGATATCCCCTTGGTCACACTTTTTTTTTACACGCAATCCATGTCATGGCATCCCCCCCCCCTCTCTCTCTCTTTTTGAAAAAAGAAAAAAAAAGAGGTTTGTTGGCTGATCCACGCGATACGCGGCATGGCGTGGCGTCCACGGGCAGATCGCACGACGATGGCCGCTTTTGCCTCGGAAATACAATGGAGCGCGCTCGTTTTCTTTTCCCTCTGGAACGTGTAGTACCAGGAGCGTGGCGTCCTCGTACCTTCATCTGCGATCGGTAAGGGGTTCGTGGTAAAACGACGGCTTCCGTACGCCGGGGTAAACGCAAAACTCTGAACAAGGCGGCCGAGGAGTTGACTCGTGCGTGGGTGGGGTGAAACGTGCCAGTTAAGAAAAGACCATGGCTTTTCCCAAGCCGTTTCTTTTTCGTTTCCCTCGGTGCGGCGCCGCGGGTACCTTGCGCGTTGAAAAAGTAAGTACATCCTAAATTATAAGAGTACAATAGCGATCTTGGAAAGGTGTCACGAAGATGATAGACCGTAGGAGAGAGAAAGAGAGAGAAAGAGAGACAAGTACTAGATAAAACCCGGATGATATTGATGCAATGATTCTTTTTCTTTCATTTTTCCCCTAAGTACGATCAAAACGAAGGAACACCCCCTGGGGGTATTGGTTTCCAAGCCCTACGGGCATAATCTGCAGCTGTAGACGGGACATTGACCTTTTCGTGACATCCAACAAGAGACGACGACCTACTGCTTTGAAAGACGGTGTTTCCCCACCAATTTAGAAATATGCCACCGGCTGGGAACTTGCACGTCGTTTAGCGAACAGCAAGACACTGACATCACCACGCTCACCTCCAGAATGAAGAAAATTGCAATGGCCGACAGAACAGTACCTGAAAACCCGTCAGGATGCGCATGTGACTCGCGGGAATGAACTAACCGCTATCTAGCGCGGCACTTGTAACGTAATTAAACTTGCTCCACCAAGCAAAGTTTCGCTTCCGCACAAGATACTGGAACACGAACCCTACGGCGAACCACGCCGAATAGTTGATGCCAGCCGCGGGCGGTATGAATGACACACCACTCAGGACCACCGGCGTGCTCACGAACTTGACCCAAGAGTTGGGATGCCGCCGTTGCCAGAGCCAGAATGGTAGAGGCAAGACGGCACCCACTAGGATCGCATACAACTCGGGGGAGTACAGTGAACCGGGACCAAATTGTCGAGTAGGCCCGACGAGGCCCCTTGAACGTGCCAGAGATAAGAAATCCTTCGAACCAACGACGATCACACGTACCAAATCGCCGATGCCGTGAAAAACACTTCGTTGTGTGGGCATGTGAGGTCACTCCGTTGATCTTGTTTACAGATATCCTTGACATTGTGGAACATCCATTGCTTTACGCCAACCTGGACGACCGAAGCGAGAAGTGTCCCCACGGTCTGGACTGTCGTCGCATTTCATCAGTTTTACTCTTTGCAGTAATTATCGACTGCCGTACCCAAGAAGGTCGATCGTGGGGGTACTTTGATGTAATGACCTAGTTTCAAGTCCTGGACGAACGAAGTCGCCTCTGACAACGTCTGTACTGCATAAGCCTTGAAGATCTAAAAGACAACGATGAGCGAATGCGGCCGTTGTCACGTGTACAATCATTTACGTACCATGTTGGCAATGGGATTACCAGCCAACAGAGTACCGGGGATGATTTGAGCCAACAGGTTCAGCGAAACCTAAAAGACGTGTTAGACTCGAAAATGATTTCGAAAATCGACTTATTCACCCCTTGACCAGTCATGGCAAAGATGAAACCCGAAGGCAATACATATACAACTGGCAAGAGCGCGGCCAACACCAAAGCCCACACAGGCACGGTAGTATGCCAAACCTGAGACGAAAAAAAGACTAAGGAACATGGGAAACCAGGCTCCTTTTCTCACGTACCTCGACGACGAGCACCATCATGAGGAAAAATCCGACGAAAAAGACGACATACCACCAGTCTGGCACCTCCGGGTAGTTGCGCATCAACTTTGCATGGATGTCGTCCGGCTCTACGCGAACCTTTTTCATCCCGTTGAGTAAGCTACGGCCATGATAAAGCAGAGTGTGGACTAGCAGACAAGTGGAAAGCCCAAATGCGAGGAGGTAGGTCATGGCGTAGGTCGCTGGCAGATAGAGCGGAGAATATTCCTCGTATGCGGTGACGTTGAGGCGGTATGAGCTGTCTAATATGCGGGTAACATTGTAGTATTTCCCGAAACGGTCGTAGGGGTTATTGTCATTAATGGGAAAGTATGCGAGGTCCCAAGTCTGTGAATCGAAGAGTCAACAGGACGAAGCGATGAACAGAGGAGCATCCATACGTTGGTATAGTACATCAAAGGCGCAATGATCCAGAAGAAAATCACAAAGCCAGTAAAGATGTGGGCCTCGGCCCACCATGGAAACATCAGAGGGCTACCAATCCACGCAATCTGAGTCCAGTCAAAGGTGAAGATGCTCATTCCTAGCCCCGAGTAT
The DNA here is from genome assembly GCA_038090255.1 of Austroboletus niveus. Lineage (NCBI taxonomy): Eukaryota > Fungi > Basidiomycota > Agaricomycetes > Boletales > Boletaceae > Austroboletus > Austroboletus niveus. Next base: position 25,983 of record JBBPMJ010000296.1, read on the forward strand.
ACACCAAATAGTTGGTTTATGGGAACGTTGTTGGGAAAGATCCAGCATAGCCACGAGAAAACTGAAAGTGCCTGGAAAAGGTATCCTGGCAGGGTATGGGCATGTTCTAGAAACGTGGACGGAAGCGATTACTCACCGGGTACGAAGAACCAAAAGAAAGCGCCGGCCATCACTATGAGAAAATATCTATAACGAGTAATGCCCCCAGGTGACTCGTCGTCTTCGGCATGTAGAGTGTTCAGTAGGGTGCACGTCACAAGATTTTGGGGCCAGACCATGCCAGCAGGCCAGACCAGGAATCGCCTGCACAAGCCTGCGAGACCAAAGCCTGTGAGCTGTGTGGCGATGACGAGGAGGACGCTGAACCAAAAGTCAACCGAAATTTTGTAATTTATCTCGGTTACGACGATGGCATTGATAGCATAGGGAGGGCCGATGGCGACGTTTGCCATGATGTAGACGAGGACGTGCTCCTTTATGTTCCAAGGGCCGGGGTTAAGGGAGAATTCTAGGCTGCCGAGCCATCGAGGGAGACGATAAGTGGAAATGGGGAGGACGAAGGCCAAAAATTTGCCAATGGGATAACTTATGATGAGAAGCGCAAGGGGGGAGACACTCGGGGCCGGTTGTCGGAAGTTGAAGAAGACGTTCAATGATCTGCAATGGATAAGAAAAAGCGATTATGGAGGGAGGATAGACAAACCCGGCGATCATGCAGAGTACGAGACCAATGGCCCACATCCGTAGAGTCATGACAGGCATCTCTGGGTCGTCAATATTTGAGACGGAAGCGCGTACTTCAGGGAAAGGGCTGTCCTCCTCGTTCACGGCATCAAAGTCGAACTCCATCCTGAAAAGAGGTGAGAGAGGAAGAGAGAGGAGGGAGAGAGGAGGTACTTGATGGAACCATCGCGGCTGTCTTCCTCTAACATGCTGGGGGTGAGGTCGAGCGTTGCGGTATCGTCAGCTAAAGTAGAAGAAAGATGCCGTTTTTGTCGGGATGATTCTGGTGGATCGACTTCGAGGGTCTTCTCTCGAGAGCTAGGTAGAAGGTCGACGTGTATTTCCCGTGAGCTAATGGCGCTGGTTCTCGAAGGACGTGTCTCGGTGGTCTGGACGCGGGCGGAGCTGAGTCTTCGCATGCGGTAGGGGTCGCTGCCGGCCTGGTGGGATATGGTGGAGGGGGGGCTCTCGACGGGTATATTTGATATTGGGGGGGAGAAAAGATTGGAGGGGCCGGCTGCATTGGGTGGGAAGCGGTCGTAAGGATCGAAGGTTGGAGGCGGGTATGGGAGGGAGGGATCGGGGAGGGCGGCGGCGAAGAGATGCGGGTATGGCGGTGCGCCGTGGAGAAGGTTCTGGGGGGGCTTCTCTGCGTCCCGCTGCTGATCTGCGGTGGAGGGGGGCAGAAAGGCGAAGAGGTCCTCGGCGTCGCTCTCGTCCTCGTCCTCCTCGTCAAAGTAGGCGTTGCTGGGCGGGTACTGCTCGAACGCGCCGGACGAGGTCGGTGGGCGGCCCGAGGATGTGGGCGGGCGGTGTGCGCCGGCGGAGGAGGAGGGCCTTGCGGGCATTGGGGAGGGGAGAGGGAGAGGACGTGTGTGGTGGGAGGAGTGGGAGAGGACACTGCTAAGGATCTGCGCTCGACCAATCAGATCGCTCAGGCACATCACCAGCAGTTCCTGGCACATTTTCGCGCCATTTTCTCAATTGACCATTTTCTGGCCGGAAGTTTCCTTTTATGGAAGCGTCGACGTCGACGGGTCCTGTCTGCTGCTGCTGCCCTGTAACCTGAGACAGGGCATGTGCCTGCCGTGTGCGCTCGCTGTACAGGCGTCTCTCCGTCTTCATTAATACAGTGCAGGTATGTAGTACGTCCAATCGCGCGACGCACGGGACCCACACAGCCACACGCACACGCTAATACTAATTTGTGTTCTATGAACCTGCGCCTTATCTCGCTCGCAGTCCTGGCCGCAAGTCCTGTGCGCTCTTCATCATAACGAGAAACACTTCATGTTTCATCCCGCGAGCGTTTTCACACCGCCCTCCGTCTCCCCCTGCCGATAACTTGCACGCCTCGGACGACTGCCTAGTCTCGAATCGGTGGATGATTGCGAGAAGGCCACACATTTCGATCCCATCAGTCCCAATCCCGTCGGCCCGAGGATGAGCCAATTTGCGATTCGCCAAGATAGGTCGTATAATGCCGTTCATTTCCCTCTAGCACCGTGCCAAAGGAGGTAAGCCCCTGGCGGCCATGTTGCATGCACAAGACCCTTCAAACGCGTGTTTGTGTACAGCTCGTCTGAACCGACCGCGTGAATCGTCCACAACTCTGATTCGCCTTCTCGTACAGCAATGGGGAGCTGAAGAATTACGCGCTGTCCACATCTTTGTCCCGTCGTGATCGGATAAGTAGCGTGGCCCACCACAGCGTTGCTGTGTCCCCCAAGAGGCCCGCAAACGGCTGTCACAAATACGTACAGCCAGCAGAACGAGGCACCAGGAACAAAAAAAGTCACGCACCTGACCGACTGGCATTGACAGAATAGGAACACAGATTTTCGTTCAAATTGTCACCTTGCGTTGCTCCTAAACGCACGACCATGACACCCACGAAATGGATATCGACAAGACTCGTTCACCGTCAACTTGTTTCCATGGTTTCCTACGTTCGGAGTTAACAATCCCGACAGTCGCGCAATGTACCTTCGCAGGGCCAGAACGTCCACCTTCCTTTCCATCTATGTACATGAAATAGTGGTCCAGCGCTGAACAAACTACTGACCTAAATAATCGGCTCTTCGAACTTCACAGAGTTGTACCCCCCAACGCCGTCGAAAGAACTGCCAATGCCCGTCCAGAACGGCATGCCTAGTGAGCGATCATCTCGACTTGCCCATCTGTCCAGAGACAACTTACCCCTCTGCCCGCTTGTCTTTCCCAACGTCGACCTGCAAAACCGATTTCTCTCGCGTTTTAAGGCATCATGCTGAGAAACGAAGCAATCATGTTAGTTGTACAACGGGGATCTTACAGGACCTTCCAGCGTTGTTTCACTGGGACAAACACCTCTTGTCGTCGACGGAAATTTCGCCATCGTCGTCGGGAAGCACCAGTGACGGTACTTTGGGCCTAATGCCGAGGCCAAGACAAGTTCTTCTTGCTCACATTGTTCCTGTATCTCGACGTTCTGTCCGTGGAGTTTCAAGATGAAGCGGATCGGTACAAGGTCAAAGCCCCTACCGTGTGCGAAACGGGCTTGAAGTCGACAAGCATACCAGTGGGCGAGAGCCACTCTGCAGGATAAATGACGACCCTGGCAGCCAGAGTGCGATGGATCGAGTGGTTGCCTGGATTCATGGAAGAAAACGTCAGTAAGCTGCCCAAGTGATGTCGAAACACGATCGCTGTGTGACTTGGAATCTCCGCCTGTCAAGGGCTCCGCTTCTGCGAAGCGCACGGGACGTCAGGTTATATTTCTCGCCCACATTCAGGGACCGTTCAAGAAGTGAGGGGGAGCTATCAAAGAGGGAACCCAAGAGCCCTTCTCGACCCTTGCTCGATAAGACAAGTATGGGGACTCCCGGATTTCGTCGCGATAAAAGTGTCCATTATTATTTTTATTTTGCGCTTGGTCCTGAAAACATGAACCGACGTTCCGGCTGTACGATAGGACTCGCTGTGTCGACGACGCCTACCTGATCACATTAGTTCGAGTGGCGAAACGGACGCGCAGGCTAGAACCACATCTCGAAGCACGAGATACGTTCGTCTGAAGCCTTCTCCGGGCAAATATGACCCGGTCCGGTGATGCGATTCCATTGGCTTGGCTCGTCGATGCTCGTTACCACGTCCTCGGTCAGGTCCGCTGGTTCAATATCAGAACTGCTTCACAAGGTGAAAGAGACATTCAGGTGGGCAATCGCGTACCTCGTTTTGTTCATCTTGGGTGATCGAAACGGTGTCTCTGGCGTGTTCATATAACCCTTCGTACCTCTTTTGAAGGGACACGAACCATGAGCAACGGACTTTGAAAGAGCTTAAAGACTAGCCTGAGCACCTCCATGACGACGTGTGACAGACTGCAAGTCAGAGTCGGTCGACTGCCAAAGCTGTTGCTCTGGAGCCCCACCGACGTATGGCGCAGGTGAGTTATTTGGCCCGGGCAGCGTTCTGCTTCTCGGAGTGCCTCCATAATGGACGTCTGGCCCTAGAACCTGTCAAGTCAGGGAATGACACAGCACGACATCAAAAAGGCACAGACGTTGCCCTTCTCGCACCAACAGCGCGGACGGTAGTCGTGGATAGATGCGGGGGACGACAGGAATGAACAGCCCCGAGTCTTCCGATAAACTAAAGCGCCCCCCCGATCACAGTTTTCGACTTTTCGCTCGCCGCACTCGTCGCACGCGTCGATAACGAAACCACAAGTACGGCACGAACCGCTGCTCCACTGCAGCAAGCTTCGTGATGGAACCTGCAACGTGTTCTCGAGTGTATGAAGTGATGGTTTCCACGCTGACCCCAGGGGGAGGTTCGAATCCGCTATAACGACGTGCGTGTGGTTCGTTGGACTGGCCAAGTTGGCTGTTGAGATCACCCGCTGTTTGACTGTAATTGTTTTCCGCTTCCGAATCGAGCTAGTACAATAGCGCAAGGTCCGGTTCCGGGCTTGCTCAACCCACCGGCCACCGGAACTTACATATCAGCTGAGGAACGCACATGATGAACATGGCTGATTGGGAGCGGACAATGGTGGCGATCGTAAAAATGGCACGTTCGATATGACCGTGTGCCGATCTCGAAGCCGGGTCGTCACAAGGTTACCGAACAGTGAACACGACTCGCACCGGCTTGGAACGCGACGAGAAACCGAGGGAGAAAAAGAAAAGACCCACCCCTCGAACCGGTTACGTGTCCGCATCACACATCACTAAGAACGCAGATGAGGTCATACCTCCCTCTGTCGGATCAGAACCGACGCCATGTCGAACGTATACTCGGCGTTAAAAGGTGGCGCTGGGACGACCCAGGACGCCGCGCGATTTCATGCCTGCTATATGAACCGCTCTCCAGGCGATAATGATGAAAACTCCCCAAATAGCGCACTGGGCGAGCGCCCCCCTCTAATCCCGCTATACCCTCGAAGTCGCTCCATTTCTCGAGCGCTCCCTCGTTTGCCGACGATCGCGATATCCTCCCGTCATATGACCATCTGAGCAGCACGCGGACCGATTGAGGCATGCTCAACGGATCCAATCATGGACCAGTGCAGGGTTCACCACGGCAACGTCTCTCGCCATGACGTACGACCGTGAATTTCGATCGACCACCTCCGGAGCGGTGGCGTATACACTCTGTGTGGATACGTCAGATGCTATTTTGTAGAGAACAGGATCACCCGTCCTTTGGTCACTTGGAGTGGATCGCCAGGTTCGGGGACGAGTTCCATTGTTCGGGTCTTGGCGCCCCTGTGCTTACGAAAAAGCTTCCATACGTCAGCCCGACCATTAAAGTTCTCGAACTCCATGTGGAGGAAAACATAAACGACTGAGACGTGCACTTTTTTTCTGATCCGGGCGCAGCATGCTTAGCTACCATCATTAAATCTTGCATGTTCTCATGGAAACATCATCGATTTTCGTCCACTGATAGTCGATGATTAAGCTTCGTAATTCTCGATAAGTAGAAGACACGAGCTACACGGTCGTAGAATGATGAGGATGCATACAATAGGACATGATGACATGCTACGCGAAATCCCCGGAGCCCTGGAAACATAACAAACAACACGATGATGATGAAATAATGAGATGATAAAAAGCAGCGGAATGAAGACAACGTAAGGAATGGGAGATGTAGGTGAGAATAATGGAACAAGTCATGCTCGAGTCTCTCAAGCTCGTGAGCGTGCGCGGGAACGACTCCTGAAAGCCTCGCCGAGGCGCTTGAACGTTCTGCCCGACTGTGCGGACGATGATTTTGAGGGCGTCGAAAGAATCGACGAGGGTGAATCCAGAGAAGTCTTTGCAGACTCCTCGCTTCGTCTCTGTGATGGGACGGGGAAATAGTGGACAGAGTCACCCGGGTTGGTGGAGACTCGCAACAAACGAGTCTCAAAGTCGGCAAGCACGGACTGCTGATAGCTCGTCCGCAGTGGTTCGAGAGTCTTTGGTTTTTTCAGGTACTCGGGGAGTGGGGGCATGGGAGGGACCTAGATGAAGCGTCGGTATAAGACGCGTCGATAGTGATCGATACGAACCGGCTTGTGCGACGGTCTGCCACGGCGGATGGAGAGGTTCTCGTCCCAGTCGTGGTACGGGTCCTCCTCGCTCATGGCGGTCCTGTCATAATATACGGCGCGCTTGCGTATGCGCGGTTGAAGAGGCTGGAGGACAGGGACAGGGACCTGATCGTGAGTGGCTTCGGAGTAGCAAATCTCGGAAAATGAATCGGTAGGCGATAAGAGGGTCTGCTGATCGAGGCAGTCGAGACAGGACGGATCAAATTCGACGTCTCTGAGGGAGCGGCGGAGGACCTTGAGAGAGACGGTCTGTGTCTCCGAGCGATCGTCGTCCTCTGGACACGCCGGCAACTCGTAGTCGCGTGGGCGGAAGGTGGGGCGTATTGGTGTGGGAAGGGACTTCCAGCCCTGTGAGTCGGAGGAGGAGTGTGCACGGCGGCGTGCTGCGCTGGCAATCATGGTCTGCTTTGTGGAGGTCAGGGAAGTGGCGAGGGAGAGAGAGAGAGACAGACTACGGGCACGACGGAGTCGTCTGCGCTGGGACAGAGGGAGGTGCTGAGATGAACGTGTGTGCGCGCATACTTGTCACGGGGCGTGCACTTGTCGACGAGCAGACGGGGAGAGCTAAACATGGGAAAGAGAACGACATCGTTTGTGTTATCTCCACGACAGTTTTATGCAACTTGGCGCGGCGATGTGAGCATCTCTTTTTCCCATACATACCGATCCGAAACGTAAATCTGCCGAAACCATGTTCTCGACGCATTCGAGATCACTCACATTATTTCTCACCGGCGCAGAGGTGGCCGATTCAAAATGAAAATTAAAATCAATTCTACCTCCTTGACTACGACAGATCCGCCCTGCTTTTCCGTCCCAGTCTCCGCGCAAAGCCCTTCGCCCTCTCCACAAAGCTGCTTTGCGACCCTATCGTGTCGATCGTCGACGACCGCGGCCGCGTAGCGTACACCCTCGACCTCTCAAGCTCAGACGAAAAGTGCGACGTCTCCGTCCTCGTCTCGATCGACACGTCCACCACCAGATTTTTGTTTGTCGATTCGTGTTCCACCTGTGCCGTAGTCCCAGTTAGTCGTCGAGGTAGCAGCGCCCCTACCGTCTTCGGAAGCGTCTGACGCCCCGCTACTTTCTCTACCCTGATATCGTGCGCTTCCTCGCTCTCTTGCACCGCCTCGTATCGACTCCGAGTCGTCTGAAAAGAATCGTAACTTCTTGGCTGGAAATTACCGGTTTGCATCACATAAGACCCTGGACAGATATAGTCGAGCCTCTTACACTAGCCAAGGAATGGTAGCAATTCGACCTAGACCCCCCGGGTGACAGAGGTGATGGCGCTAGTGAACGCGAATACGGATCTTCTCGCTCTTCTAGCTGCTCAGTGTTAGAATACCCCAGAGCCAACAGTGCATCACGATCACCCATACCTTTCCAAACTGGCCCACTGAAACGATGGGCCTCCTACGATGCAAGCTCGGCCTTGTCGACCCATCCACCAGCTCTCCACGGGTCCACTCCGGTCTATCCTGTATTCTTCGCTCGCTCGCCTGCTCCACTTGTCTGAATTTCTAATTTCACACTCAGTACGTCAGCAAGAAGTGCTGCTCTGTGACTTCCCCACCTCCTCCAGTAATTCTAGCGAGCTTGCCATGGGAAACAACTTGGAAACCGCCCTTTTATGGTGAAAGAAGGTGCTTCGCTCGGTATCTTTGTGCAGAGTCTATCGTCGTGCGGGTCCGGAATGAATGACGATCGCAGGGAGGTCAAAGGGTTTTCTCTCTGGTCAAAAAGCAACGTCGGGCGCCCAGGCGGGTAAGTGGCTAAAATTTTCATTTGATATTATTGTCGTCATGTTTGTGCACTGAGGGCGCGGGTCGAATATACATACGTCGGTTACCATGGCACGTGCATGACATAGGCCGAATAGCACTGCCACTCATCGGGCGCGCGCAAAGTCTCGTGCCCTGAGGTCGAAAACGCCGCCTTCACCTCAGACAAGCCTTGTCGAACAATTCAACTTCGTGACATCTTGACGCCTACCGTCTTCTTTAGGCACTCGGAGGTGAATTTAACTAAGATGCTTTAGGGCGAGCCAAGTTGTCGATGTCCAATCCACATGCTTTGGTTGAAACTAGGGTTCGGGCGCCATTATTAACTGAGAACCGTGTTCGAAATCCCCCAACAGGGGCCGTCTTGAACCAACCTTTATTAAGGATAGGTATGTACCTGGAAAACAATAAAAGACTACACGACTCTTGTCACCCGATCCCTCGTCATGATTTGAACGTCTGAACCTTCTCTCGACGAGTCGCGAAAAGAAGAGGACCGGGGCCCGGCTGTTGGGCTTGAGCTTCTCGGTCGAGACTGGAGTAGCTGCAACGTGAGAGCTCAGTTAACAATAGGAACAATGACCGCGATCGTCTTTGTTGCAGGGGAGAAAATAGGCATCTTACGCGTGTAAACATTCCAGGTCCGGATTTCTGTTATCGGTACCTTTTGTGCACATGCGAAGGCCTAGTGTTGATCTTCTGGACTCATCAGCATTGCTTGCGCAGCATGCCACATACCATGGCGTTCTACAGAAGTGATTCTGATGCTCTGGAAGGATCTGGAACATTGACGAACCATGACTCGCACCGGCGGAGACACGGACAGCTTTGTCCTTTGATCCGACGCGACTTACGTCGATTTATCTCTTCGGGTGATGAGAATCCTCCTAGCCATTCCTTTACCTGTAGTGCGCATACGCGAGTGAGACGGAGCAGAACAACGGTGATTCAAGTCATGGTACACGCACCGGACGCGTGGATGCAGATTTGATCATGTATCAGCCGGTCCTAGCGGTGACGCTGGCACGTCGCTGGCAATGGTATGTAAATGGAGGTTAGGGGTTAAGTTGTGTAGGTCCAGTTTCCCAAGTACGGGTGCGTGCAGGTACCCACGTGTTCTGATCACGATAACACAGACGCAGGTCCATTTGATCAATTGGCTATCCTCCAATGCCCTTGAGCCTGAGCTCCACAAAATGCACTCTTGCGATGTGGCACGACAATTGTGAAGATGGTGATGCATGTCCTTTCTGGCAGTGCGAATTACCCGCCGAGATCTCCGCTTTAGCGTCGCTTGAGAATTGCGGTAGAAAAAAAAAAGTACACCTCATACTGCTCGAGGCGGTCGGCGGCGGCGAACACTACGCGGGCGGTGCCCGACAATGCGCACTTTTACGCAAGGGAGTTGCAGGCGGAGGAGAGGAGGAGACATAAGAGGAGAGAAGAACAAGGGCAACGTGTACTCGACACGTGTAGCCGAAACCGAACTTGATTGCCAACACTGGAAGTATATCTTGACCTGCTTCGAAAATTTCCCTTGGAGCCCAAGTCCTTTCTTTCCCCTCCCTCCTCCATCCTCTCCCTCGTCGAGTCCATCATGAACAACGCCAACGACTCGCATGGCGTATCGCGCGTCGTTCAGCACAAAGATTACTACCTTCGTGGGGGCGATATGACTGTCATGGTCAGTCTTACCGTCCGCATCCGTCTTCCCTCGTCGGGCGCTAAAACGTGACTCTAGGTCGAAAACCACCTCTATCGGATACACAGTTACTTCTTCGACCGTGAATCCTTGTTCTTCCGCCAAAAGTTCACCGACGCGAACAAACCCGACGGACTTGGTACGACAGACAGCAATGCGTACACTCTTGAGGACGTCAAGAGCGAGGATTTTTCCCGTCTCCTCTGGGTCTTTTACAATCCGTAAGCCCGCCACGTCGTACGGTTTCAGCTGTTGACTGTCGACGAACAGACGATACTCCATTTACGAAGCGCCACTTGAGACGTGGCTCAGCATCGTCAGGCTTGCGAATCGCTGGTCGTTCGATAGCGTCAAAGAGTTGTCGGTGCGAGAGCTCGAAAAGATCACGATCGAGCCCGTCGAAAAAATTTTCATCTACCACGAGAACAACATCTCTCGTCTGTACCTCATCCCTTCCTACATCGGTGTTTGCAAGAGGGACAAGCCTCTGTCCTTCGCGGAGGGTATGAAGCTCGGCATGGAGACGGTCCTGAGGATCGCCGAGGCGCGTGAGCGCATGCGTTTGCAGGCTTCGGAGAGTGGCATCCGTTCTCCCACTTTCCACGATTTCAAAGATGGGGATGTCGAGGTTCTCATTCGGGAGATCTTCCAGCTTGGTCCTCGTCCCACCTCCCCCACCACGGCTCCCACTTCCAATGGCGTCAACGGCGTCAATGGTACCATCAAACTCCAAGCAGCTCCGGCGGGCAACGTCCATCAGAAGGCGAATGGTGCTCCCGCATCTCGAGCTAATGGTGGGTCGGCAGCTGATCCCAAATGTGCTTCTGACCCTATGCCCTCCATCTCCTCCGTCATACCACCTCAGGGATCGGTGGACACGCTCAAAACGGAAGCGTCAGCAACGGAAGCACCAACATCGGGAACGCCAACGGCAACCCTAGAGCAACAGGCGGCGGACAAAACGCAGGCGGCGCCTACTCCCCAAGCGCCGCCGCCGCCAACAAAGGACAGCAAAGAGACGGATCCTCCGGCGCGACCAGGTAGTGCTACTCCGTCAAAACCTGCGGGTGAGCTTTCATCTTTGGCGAGTCAGTTAACTATGTTGTTCTGACAGTTACTCATCCGAAATTCACGACAGGTGGACTCTTCAGCAGACTCAAAAACCTCTAATGTGTCTGATAATCCTGTTGTACAATCAAGCGAGCGTAGTGACGATGTGGCTTCTAAATCTAACGATTTTGTGAATGATGGCAAAAAAGATGAGTTAAAAGATATCGATACGGCGAGCTTTGCTGGATCCGATACCGAGGGCCCCAAGAGTGCCAAGCGTGCGTTTTATCCTATATGGGTTGATCTACGGCCGTCTAATTTGTCGATGTAGCCAACGCAGGAAGGGGTCGGAGGGGTGCTAGACGAGGGAGATGATCAGTGATCCCCACGTTCAGTTTTTCTGGGGATTGAATATTCCCGTAACAAAAAGCATTCCGTCTCAGTTGCGTTAGTAACCTGGTGTTACTTGTTTTTCTTCTGTACAAGGTTGATTTTGCCACCGATGCGATCGCGATCTGCCGAGTTTTAAGGCGGTGTGCTCCGAGGGTGCGGAAGAAAAAACGTGTTCGCCCCTTTTGAGTAAGAAACATGGGCGTGCCACAGCATTTCGGGGCCCAGACGCCTTTTATGAACGTGCCATTTCCATGCGCCAACGGATCTTCTAACGATAAGATGATTTGTCCATGTTGCTGTAGATGTACTGGACCCCCCTTCGGGAAAGCTATGATAGAACTATGACTGAATAAGACACATTGTGGGTGCGAGAGAAATCAGATTGAGAAAACAAGGCGCGAAGCGAGGATACTCCTGTGCATGTGTTAGTCGATAAAAGGCGCTGGGCCCTCTGACTCTCGGTCCCCACATCACCTCTCGACGACGACATGTCTGACGATCATGGTGCCCGCGCATGGAAGAATCACGAAGAATTTTACCTGCGAGACGGAAACGTCTGCTTTCTGGTGCGTGACGAATGATCTCCCATCATCGTTCCCATCGAGGCATTCTGATCCAGCGACGTATAGGTAGAGGAAACAACCCTATTCCGCCTGCACAAATACTTTTTCGAACGCGAATCGAATTACTTCCGGAGACGTTTCCAGGCCCCCACCAGGTCCGAAAATGGTTCCGTCGGTCAGCCGTACAAGATCTCGGACATCAGGGTGGACGAGTTCGCTCAATTTGTTTGGATTTGGTATAACCCGTAAGTCGCTTCGGAGACGCGCGTGGATGATCGTTCAGCATTACTGACTCGACCACCACGGAGACGGTATTCCTTCAGCAAAAAAGGCAAGCAAGCGTGGCTCGCGATACTGAAGCTCGCCACGACGTGGGAATTCCACGACGTCAGATCGCTAGCCGTCCGCCAGCTCGAAAAACTGGGCCTCGAGCCCATCGAAAAAATCACGTTGTACAAGGAGTACGCGGTCGAGAGCGATCTGTTGCTCCCGGCGTATGTGGCGCTCTGTCGCAGTCCAAAGCTCCCGTCACCCAAGGAAGGTACGATATTGACGATGAAGACCGTCCTTCAGATCGCGGAGGCGCGGGAAGAAGTCATTCTTCGTGCCTCCGAACTCGGATGTCCATCCCCTTCGACAGTGGAGGCACCCGACGACCTCGTCAATGCAATTGTTGCCAAGATGTTCGATTTGAATTGGGATGCCGATATCGTGGACGACCGTCCTGTGGCGGATGAGGTAGTCACCGTGAAACAGCCAACTAGCAGAAAAGAAAAGGCCGATGCCGGGAAAGAGAATGGGTCTGCGGCGAGTCAAGCAGATGCCACCGCAAAGGTTCGTTATGGTCACGCTCGAACGCTCAAGCAGCTAATAAGACCTGATACAGGGAAAGAAAAAAGCAACATCTTCATCTGGTTTTCCTTAGGTGGACTTGCTGTTTTGGTGTATTCTTGCATGTCTTGTGCTTGGGAAGCAGTAACTCGTGGGTTTGTGAGGCTTTCATGTATATATACGTACTGTCGCTGTATTTTTGGTCCAAAGGAATGTAACCGCAATCGCATATTGGATGGTGCCGGCGAGAAGGCAGAGATCATATCGAGAAGTGGGAATGCATGACCTACGCGAAGTATTACAGGCTCCATATGCGAACTTTCCGGTCTCGGGAGATACATGGGCCGTTCGCTTGCGGGTTCGCGGTTAGGATACGCAGTTTGGCTCGGACGCGTAGTTTCCGCTGGCCTTGACAACCGACATACTCCTTACTGAACGGCCCACGAGGTTCCGGAAGATCTTGTCTGTAATGGCGTCTCAGGTTTGTACATCTACTGGTTACAGACTCGCCGAGAATTTATGTGCATCATGTGCATTGGGCCCAGGGGGAGGAATGTTGCAACGCTGAACGTTGAATCGGGATGGTCGGACCCGATAAAAATCTGACGAACAAGAATCATTTTCAGTCAATGAGCTTGACCGAAACTCGGTTTACATCGTATTGAATTACTCACCTAGAGCCGCGCAGAATGAAACGAATTAATTTCGAACTGTGTCACGTGACACAACTTCACCCACGGCCTATCCAACTCTCCCTGCTCGAGCGCCAAATTCCACTTTCGTTCTCAATATTCACCGATGAGTCTATAAGCGATTATAGTAGAAAACACGTTACTATCAAGTCACAACGCATGCAATCGTCAGGATCGTCACGCCCTCGAACGAAAAGTCCTCGAATGTTATCTCGGATTGCGCGATTCGCGTCACTACATCGACAGCTTAACATCGCTGTGTGCGTTGTTGCGTCACACCATAAGAAGAGTACAGGAAAAAACCTTGTCGAGCATGAGCACTTTGGACCTGAGGTTCATCGTACGCCATGAGCCAATGTCCAATCAGATTTGCACACCCTTCTCGCTCAACGATGCCTACGCAAAGCAGGAGTCATGTCCAATCATCTACGAAGTGGCTGGC
>JBBPMJ010000297.1:0-39502 GCA_038090255.1 Austroboletus niveus
TGCTCAAAAGCATTCTTGAATTTGACAAGCAAGTTGGCAAATGTCCCAAAGGAGTTGACAACAATGGCTTCCTTCCGGAAGATAGAGGCTCAGATGGTGGCTGAGTCCTTTTTCATGTAGGACAAGGCATAGATGATCTTCTTGTTGTTGTCATCATAAATGGCCTTGTTTATGATGAGGTAGGTCTGGACAGTGGATAGCCAGCACATGGCATTGGCATAAGAGCCGTCAAAGGCATCAGGGGCTCCGAGACAGAGTTCATTGGATTTGGCTGTCATGGTGACTTGAACTAGGGATGGGGGCAGGGTAAACGCCGGTTGGCGATTGACTGGAGTTGGAGATGGTGGGGTGGATACTCTGGGGATACTAAGTGCCGTAGAGAGTCGATGGGTGAGTTCTAGGTCCTCAGGTTGTTGAGGAATGATGAGGTCTTCGTCAGTGTCGATGGGGTTCTCTGAAGAGGGTTTGTTGATGTCCAACAAGTCAAGGGTTTCCCTCCGCAATGCAGGGTTGGGGTAGAGTCTAGGGTTTCTGGAGCGTTGGTGAGCAATGGTGGAGGCTTATATGATGATAGCCAATCAGGGGAGATCTTAGACCTTTTGTTATGCTCGACGGGGTCAAGCATAGGCCTGCAGAGGTTCAAGGGCTTACCGTCGCTATACAGCAGACAGGACGAGGGGGCCTGACGAGGGGGTTTCTTGACAGGGAGATTTGGCAGAGATTCTGGGGCCGTTGAGGACTGAGGGATCAACAGGTCTTGGAGATGTTGCAGGACTAGCGATGGATTGAAGGTTCAGAGGAAGCGTCCACTCAACAGTAGGACAAGGACTGGGGGACCTGAGAGCAACTCCAAGATACTAGGTAAATTGCAGGAGATCTAAGATAGGGAATACACCTGAGTATCGAGGGTTTATATATGTGAGCCAAGTGGTTAAGGGTGGGTCAATGGAAGAAGGTGAGTCAGCGATAGAAAGCAATGGAATCGCGAAGAAGCTGAGTCACTATGGAATGGATGTGATGGCATCAGATAGATGTTGGTAATACAGCTGTGGATGAGTCATGCTAAATAAGTAAGTGATATTGCAAAGACGATGGTAAAAGAAAAGGCCCAAGCGGGGCTCAAACAGTGAGGGTCAAGGTCCATTGGTGTACATGGTAAGTGAAGTGAGGAAAAGAAAGAGGGGCCCCTAGCGAATCATAACAGTATGGGTGAGACAGCGACAAAATCTTAGTAGTCACCTCAATGAGATCTGGTCTCATTGTCGTCAGCTTCAGCACTGATAAAGAACTCATAGTCATCCACTGCCAGTAAAGAGGGGGGAGGAATAGGAACCTGACAGGGAACCCGGACATTGGGGCATCTTCCAGATGGGATGGAATGGCCGCAGCACAAGGAAGAGGATCGTGAGGAATGGGGGGACTGGTGTGTAGACAAGTCTGAGGAGGAGGAAGCGAATGCACGAGGTGTTTGTGGGCACATGGGACATGCGCATTGGGGGTGTCCCGGGGATTGCCTGTGGCAGATGGGACATTGATAGAATGGGCACAGCAGACGGCGATGCCCAAGGCAGCAGCATTGATAACATGCCTTGTGATAGTGAGGGTGGTTGGGGGGAAGAGACCAGACTCCTTGGTTACTGACCCAGTAGTCATTGGCACGATCTAGGGTGGCGACTTCTTGAGCAGAGAGTGGTTTGGAGGATGCAGATGGGGTGGAGATGTGGTTATCACCAGTAGTGGCAAGGTTTTGGAGGTATCGATTAATGTCAATAATGAAGTTGAACAAGGTCATGTTCCAGGGTCTGGTGGAGACAACGAATGTGGAGATTGGCCAGTGCTTGAGCAGCAGAGGCAGTGGGGGTGGCAGCGGAGACGGCGATGTGGGAGTTTGTCAGGAAAAGACGATACATGAGGGCAAAGGGGGAGTGGGGTTCCATGTGGGCGTCCAGTGCCATGGCGAGACTGGAGTCTCAGAGTTCAGTGGTGATGGTGGCGGCGAGGTCATCATTGAGGGGTGTGGGGTGGTTGGGTAGTGCAGCAGGAGGTATGGACAATGGGAGGTGAGTGGGGCAGTTGGAGATCCGTTGGGCGAGGGGAATGGGTATAGTAGTGGGGACGAGGGGTTCAGGGTGGGTCCAGCTAAAGCCAGGCCATGCAGAGGGGATACCTTCTGCATCGTTGTGAAGGCATTGGATCAGGGAGGGGGGAGGTACAGGGATAGGTGTATTGCTGAGTTCGAGGGGGTTGTTTGCGGGGGTGGTAGTGGACCAGCCAGCTTCGGCGATGTCAGAGGGAGCATCACTGGGCACAGAAGAGGGTGCGGAGAGGGTGATGGACATGATTGTGAGGGGTGTGGGTTTGTTTGAGATCAAGGAGATCAAATGACGATGTTTATAGTCATTGAGGAGGGATGTGGAGTTCTGTAGATTCTGTGCGGGTTCCCAGGAGTCTTCTTCAGCTGTGTATCCCTTCCATCAGATCAGGAAGGAACAGGAGGACAGAGGTCCACGATGGCGGATGATTTTCTCAATCTCATATTCTTCATGCCCATCGATAAGGTCAGGCGGTGGGGAGGGGTAGTTTGGCCTGTGAACAGGGTTTTCGTGGTAGGAGGATAGGAGGGACACATGGAATACTGGGTGGATTTTCCACGATCGTGGGAGGCATAGTTCATAGGTGATGGGAGATATGTAGCACCTTAACAATGGTAAAGAGTCCTTTGTGTTTCGGAGCAAACTTCGGATTGACAACGGAACATTTGAGGTTTCAGGCCTCGAGCCAGACTTTGGTTCCTTTGGTGAAGGAGGTGAAGGAGCAGTGGTTTCGGGATGCCATGACTTGGCGAGCGAGTTCGTGGGTGGCAAGGGCCTCATTGTGAGCAGCAACAAGGGGTTTAAGGTGGTTCTCAATGGCAGGGATGTGGGAGTCGGTGATAACCGAGGAAAGGGCACGGGGTTCATATTCCATTATGAGGTAGAATGGGGTCTGTCTGGTAACAGAGTGGGGGCAGTGATTGTGAGCAAACTCAGTGTGGGAAATGAGTTTGGACCATGTGGTGGGATTACTCCCGCAAAAGATGTGGAGGTATGTCTTGACTTCCTGGTTGACCCGTTCAGTTTCACCATCAGTCTGGGGGTGGTATGTGGTGGAGAGTGTGAGGGAATAGTTGAGAGCTTTACCTAGTGCTTTGGCAAAGGCGGAGGCAAACTGAGGGCCTCAATCAAAGATGATTCTGTCGTAAAGACCGAATCAGAGGAAGACTTTCTGGAAAAAGAGAGCTGCAACCCCTTTGGCAGTGATGGTTTTCTTTGTAGGGCAGAGAATTACCCCCTTAGTAAGGTCATGGTCGACCATGACCAAGAGAGTATCAAACCCTGAGGATTCAGGGAGGTCAGTGATCAAATCACACGAGATCTGCTGGAAGAGGCAGGTACAGATGGAGTGGATGGGGGTGAGCGGAGAGACAGTGGGGTGGGTGTTGGCCTTGTGTTGTTGGCACGAGGCACAACCTTCGACATACTTGCATACGTATTGAGCGAGGCCTGGCCACCAGAATTCGGTGGTGACGAGCTGACAAGTTTTGAGATAACCAGGGTGACCAGCAGTCTTGTGATCATGGCAACACTGGAGGATGGAGCGTCAGAGAGATTCATCGGAGGGAATGTAAACATGTTCTTGGAAGGTAAGGATGCCGTCATTGTATTGCCAGTCGGACAGGCAAGACCAAAAGGCTGGAGAAATGATTCCATCAAGGGATTGAAGGGCTTTGAGGACGAAGGGGTCCATCTTGGAATGAGATGAGATGTGCTCCTGGAGCATGGCATCGATGACGTTGACAAACAAGGATAGGGGGAGGAGGGTGACTTCTTCATTGTCAACGTCATCTGGGGAGATTAGATCAGGGCGGCAGGAGAGGGCATCGGGACTGGCAAGAAGTTTACCGGGGACATGGATTATGGTCAGATCGAAATCTGCAAGGTTGAGGAGCCAATGGGCTTGTCGGCGGTTGAGGTTTTGTGCTGACCAGAAGTAGGTCAGATTCTTGTGGTCCGTAAAGACTTGGACTGGGTGGGAGCTGATGTGGAGATAATGGCGCCAGGATTTTAGGGCTTGCATGATAGGGAGGAGTTTCCAATCATAAATGTCATAATTTCATTCTGCTGGTGAGAACAACTGGGAGAGATAGGAACAGGGGTGCCAATCCCCATTGGTATCTGTCTGGAGGAGGATAGCATCTGAGGCAAACTTGGAGGTGTCCATTGCAATAGCAAACAGAGCAGAGAGGTTGGGGAGTTGAAGGACTGGGCGGGCAAGGAATAGTTCTTTGAGGTGTTCAAAGGACTTCTGGCATTTGGAGGTCCAGGTCCAGGGAGTGGTTTTCTTGGTGAGATCAAGGAGGGGGCGGGCAACTAAGGAGTAATCAGGGATGAATCACCGATAGAAGTTGGTGAAGCCGAGGAAGGAGCGGACATCGCGAAGTTTCTCTGGGGTGGGCCAGGATGTGATTCCATCAAGCTTGATGGGGTCCATGGCAAGTTGACCAGGTTTAATGATCATTCCGAGGTATTCAACTTCTTTAGTGGTGAAGTTGCATTTCTCAAGTTTGAGGTGAAGGTCGAGTTCCTTCATGTGCTGGAGGACATGCTTGGTTTGTTCAGCGTGGGTTTTCTCATCGGCAGAGAAGATGAGGAGATCGTCCATGTAGATGACAAGCCATCCTTCAGCGATCATATTGTGGAAGGAGTTGTTCATGAACCTTTGGAAGGTGGCAGGGGAGTTGGTAAGACCAAAGAACATTATGGTCAGTTCAAAGAGTCCTTTATGGGTAATAAAGGCAGCTTTCCATTGATGTCCGTCTTTGATTTGAACATTGTTGTAGCCCCATCGAACATCGAACTTCATGAAGACCTTGGCCTCACAGAGTTTGTCGATGAGATCAGAGACTAAGAGGAGGGGATAGGCGTCACAAATGGTATGCTCCTTGAGGTACCTATAGTCCTGACATGGATGGAGTTCGCCATTCTTCTTTTTGACGAAGAAGAATGGGGAAGCTTGGGGGGAGTTTGAGGGGCGTATCTTGCCTGAAGCAAGATTTTCATTGAGGAAGGCTTCCGTGGCCTTGCGCTCGTCTGGGGAGAGGGGGTAAATCTTTCCAACTTTGGGTGTGAAAGATTGGTCTAGGTTGATCTCATGATCATAAGGGCATGAGGGGGGTACGTGGTCCATGGCTTTCTTTGAGAAGACAGAGGTAAAGTTTGAGTATTTATATGGGGAGGGTGACCTTGGATTTAGCTTTTTCGGCAGCCATGGCCAACTCGGTAGAGTTCGTGAGCTTGGTGAGGAGAGGATCACCTTTGGGGATGAAGTGGTACCTGCATCGAATGATGCGGTTGACAGTGTAGTTGTCACGAGCATGGCAGAGGTACTGTGGTTCAGTCTTGTAATCAAGGTATTCATAGAGGCGTCTGTTGTAGACAGTGTCTACTTGGACGTGGCGAGGGGGTCGAGGGGAGGGCTTGAACTGCTGGAAACACGTTTCGTATTGGTTCAAGTTGACTTTGTGGAGCATGTAGAGCTCCTTGGATTGGTCAGTGGACTCGTTAATGGAGAGAGTCTGACCGAACCAGTCGATGATGGGGTTGACGGCTTTCAACCATGGGAGACCGAGGATGAGGTTTTGTCAACCGCAATCCATGACATAGAATAGGACTTTGTGAGCAAGTCCTTCAATGTGAACAAAGAGTTTGGTAGTGAAGCGAACTCCTCCTTTATCTGTGGGTCCCTGGTTGAGATTGGTAACATTGAGGGGGGAGGGGAGTCAGGTGGTGGGGAGCTTGTTTTTGTGGACAAAGCCCCAATCGATGCAAGAGATATCGGCACCACTATCAACAATGGTTTTCAATGTGTGCGAGGGTACAATGATTTGGACAGGGATTTGCATTGAGTGTCATATCCCTAATCCTAGCCAACTCCGGCCCTCCGATCCTCAACTCCTGTTCTCCACTTTTCTGTTCCTCTGGTACTCCGGTACTCCACTTTTTTGTACATTCTAGTTACGTTACTCTTTGTTCTCCTTATGTACTAGTCTCGCCTCTTAGATTTCTCCAATCCTGTGTTCACATAGCTCCACTTATGTTTTCCTTCTGTCTTCATTTCTCCGGCTCCACTTACTTACGTTTTCCATCATTGCCTTTGTACACTGCCTCCAACCTCTGTATATATAGTCCTGTCATGTCACCTGTACTTTAGCTAGTTATCAACTTAGACAACTTAGACAACCCAGACAAATCTGACTCCCCTGTCTTTTCTTGCTTTTTTTCATTTCCTGCTCCTCCAAAATCTGGGACCCCTAACGATCTGACAAGGGCACAGTGCTCCACTCCGAGTTGCTGAAGCCAAAGTCCAACTAGTCCCCCTTTCACCAAGACAACTCTGGAATTTCTCGGACCTCCTTTGGAGTTCATCCACCAAGTCCAGCCCGGTCTTAACATTGAGCCAGGCAGTGTAGGTACAGTTACACATTGTATTTTAGGAGAGTCCCACATTGGTTGAGGTTGCTGTTCTAAAAATTCTTCTTGAGGGGAAGGGTGAATTGAACATGACGGACTGTGAGGTCATCGTCATTGTTGTCATCGCAGGTCTGAAGTTTGGGGAGGTCATTGTCGACCTGTTTGACTCGTTTGACTGAAGTCTTACGAGGTTTCTTTGGATATTTCCACAAGCGTCGGCTCGGTGGCCTTTCTGCCTACAGCGTAGGCAACACCCTTCTTTGAAGCATTGCTCCCATTCTTTGGGAGCTAGCTTAGGGGGTCTGGGGGTATTGATCACATTGACGTCCATGGCGTCGGAATAGCAGGTTTTTTGGGAAGGGGAGGTGGTGGTGGGGGTCTGATAAGACCGGTATGCAGAGGTGGAGTGGGTGCGGTGTTGGTTAACGATGGTCTGAGCACGATCATTCTGAACCTGGAAGTGAACGGCCTTTGAGTATCATTCATCAACTTTTGTGGGAACTGTGTCCATGGAGAGGATACAGCGGGAGAGGGGAGGGGGAATGCCAGTGGCAAAGTAGTTGATCAGGACATTCTGGTCAGTGATACCTGAGAGGGTGACATTGTCTCTAAACTCAGTGATATGCCAAGTGAGTTTGGGACTGTAAGACCCACTTTTCTTAGGGATGAGGCATTCTGAATGAAGCCAGTTGATGGCCTGATTCTTGGTGTCTTGGTGCTCAAAAGCATTCTTGAATTTGACAAGCAAGTTGGCAAATGTCCCAAAGGAGTTGACAACAATGGCTTCCTTCCGGAAGATAGAGGCTCAGATGGTGGCTGAGTCCTTTTTCATGTAGGACAAGGTGTAGGCGATCTTCTTGTTGTTGTCATCATAAATGGCCTTGTTTATGATGAGGTAGGTCTGGACAGTGGATAGCCAGCACATGGCATTGGCGTAAGAGCCGTCAAAGGCATCGGGGACTCCGAGACAGAGTTCATTGGATTTGGCTGTCATGGTGACTTGGGCTAGGGATGGGGGCAGGGTAAACGCCGGTTGGCGATTGACTGGAGTTGGAGATGGTGGGGTGGATACTCTAGGGATACTAAGTGCTGCAGAGAGTTGATGGGTGAGTTCTAGATCCTTTGATTGTTGAGGAATGACGAGGTCTTCGTTGGTGTCGATGGGGTTCTCCAAAGAGGGTTTGTTGGTGTCTGACAAGTCAAGGATTTCCCTTCTCAACGTGAGGTTGGGATAGGGTCTAGAGTTTCTGGGGTGTTGATGGGCAATGGTGGAGGCTTATATGATGATAGCTGATCAAGGGTGATCTTAGACCTTTTGTTACACTTGATGGAGTCAAGTGTAGGCCTGTAGAGGTTCGAGGGCTTACTGTCACTATACAGCTGACAGGATGGGGGGTTCCACTCAAGGGTCTTCCTTGGCAGAGGTTCTAGGACCGTTGAGGACTGAGGGATCAATGAATCTTGGGAACATCACAGGACTAGCAACAGATTGAGGGTTCAAAGGGAGCGTCCACTCAACAGTAGGACGAGAACTGGGGGACCCGAGAGCAACTCCAAGATATGAGGTAAATTGCAGGAGGTCTAAGATAGCGGATACACCTGAGTATCGAAGGTCTATATATGCGAGCCAAATGATTAAGGGTAGGTCAATGGAAAAAGGTGAGTCAGCAATAGAAAGCAATGGAATCACAAAGAAGCTGAGCCACTATAGAGCGGATGTGATGGCATCGGATAAATGTTGGTAATACAGCTGCGGATGAGTCACACTAAATAAGTAAGCGGTATTGCAAAGACAATGGTAAAAGAAAGGACTCAAGCGGGGCTCAAACAGTGAGGGTCAAGGTCCATTGGTGTATATGATAAGTGAAGTGAGGAAAAAGAAAGAGGGGCCCTAACGAATCGTAACACTCTGAGTTGCATCAAGATCTACTCCAAGATTGATCTCCAGCATGCATACCATCTGGTCTGCATTGCCAAAGGTGATGAATGGAAGACTGCCTTCCACACTCAGTATGGCTCTTATGAATGGCTTGTCATGCCATTTGGTCTTATAAACACCCCTGCAGTGTTCCAGCAGTTTGTCAATACCATCTTCACTGATTTACTTGATGTTAGCATGATTGTCTATCTTGATGATATCTTAATCTTCTCTGAAGACATAGCTCCCACAAAAAGCATGTTAAGGAAGTTCTCCAATGCATCTGGAAGCATGGCTTATATGCCAAACCCAAAAAATGTGAGTTTCATACTGACTCTATCAAATACCTTGGATATCAGATGTCCCCTGCCAGCCTTACCATGTCTCTGGACAAGGTACAGTCAATTCTAAACTGGCCTGAACCCTGGAAGGCCAAGGACATCCAGTTATTTTTAGGATTTGCCAACTTCTACCAGAGATTCATTCACAATTATAATTATTCTGATATTGTCATTCCCCTTATCCATCTCACCTGCAAAGGTGTCCCTTGGACTTTCACTGACACCTGTTACTCTGCCTTCAACACACTCAAGACCACTTTCACATCTGCTTCTATCCTCATCCATTGGTCTTCTGAAGCTCTCATCATCATTGAAACTGATGCCTCCAAGTACACTATTGCTGGCATTCTTTCTATAAAATGCCAGACAATGAGGTCCAACTGATGGCTTACTACTCCTGCATGATGACTGCACCAGAGCTGAACTACAATACCCACAACAAGGAGCTTTTGGCTATTCATGAAGCCATTTGGACTTGGCACCATTACCTGGAAGGTTTGGGCACTCCAATTGATGTGGTTACTGACCACAAAAACCTGGAATATTTTTCCACAACTAAACTCCTGACCCGGCAGTAAGCCTGCTGGTCGGAGTACCTTTCACAGTTCAACATGGTAATCCAGTTTCAACCTGGCTGCCTTGGTGAGAAACCTAATGCTCTCACTAGACACTGGGACATCTATCCCAAAGAGAGGGATAAGGACTATGCTCATGTCAATCCCCACAACTTTCGACTGGTTTTCACTCAGGAACAACTTGCTGCATCCCTCTGAGCTACCTACCTAGCTTACCCAGTCCTCTGGGCTAGCACACTCTTCAATATCGAAAAACTCCACAGTAACATTCTCTCCAATCTTCCCTCTGATTCCCTCACCATCATCCACTTGTCCCCATCTGACTCTACCTTTGAGTTCTGCTGGACCATCAACTCTGAAGGCTTCTTACATCTCGATAACTGCATCTACATATATCCCTGACATCGATGACCTTCACCTCTGAGTCCTTCAGTTCAAGCATAACCATTCCATCTCTGGCCACTTCGGCCAAAACTGTACCCTCAAACTTATTCATCACAAATATACCTGGTCCAGCATCCAGACATTCATCAAGGAGTACATCTCCTCCTGCATGGCC
This sequence comes from Austroboletus niveus, assembly GCA_038090255.1. Classification (NCBI taxonomy): domain Eukaryota; kingdom Fungi; phylum Basidiomycota; class Agaricomycetes; order Boletales; family Boletaceae; genus Austroboletus; species Austroboletus niveus. The sequence continues at coordinate 9,903 of JBBPMJ010000297.1, forward strand.
TGCTCTTGTGCAAAGGTTCTGAGACATAAGCTTTATGGGCTTCTTAAACAACTCCCCATCTCCAAGAAACCATGTAACTCCATCTTCATGGATTTCTTTGAACAACTCCCCAACTCCTCTGGACATACTGCCATTCTTGTCATCGTGGACTAACTGTCCAAACAATGCATATTCATCCTGACTGACAATAAGGTGACATCTTGGGAGCTAGCAAAACTTTTCTCCTCCATGTGTTTTCTATACATGAAATTCCCTCCCATGTCACTTCTGACAGAGGCTCCAAGTTCATCTCCCACTTCTTCCGCTCTCTCGGCAAGGCATTGGACATCAAGCTTCACTTCACCTCTGATTACCACCCAGAGAGTGATGGACAGACAGAACAAATAAATCAAACCCTTGAGCAGTACCTCCATATCTATTGTAAATACCAACAGGACAACTGGTCCAAACTCTTGCCACTTGCAGAGTTCACATACAATAATGCTCCAAATGCTACAATGGGAATCTCACCATTCATTGTCAATAAGGGTTACCATCCCAACATCTCTGTCCACCCTGAATGTGATCTGGCCTCCACCCATGCTTGAGAGTACTCAGTAGACCTTGATTCCTTTCACCAATTCCTCCATGAGGAAATAGCTGCAGCACAAAAGCAATATCAAGGACTGGCCAATGCCAAGCGAACTCCTGCTCCGGACTTCAAGGTTGGAGATCAGGTTTTTGTCAAGGCTAAGTACTTCAACTCTACTTGACCCTCTAAAAAGCTCTCCAAGAAGAATTTAGATCCATATCTCATCATCGCTCAAGCTGGCTCCCTTTCCTTTAGGCTTCCCGATTCCATGAAGTCCATTCACCCAGTCTTCCATGTTTCCCAGCTAGAACCTGTGGTCCCAAATACAATTCCCAATTGTGTCCAGTCTCCCCTTCCTCCAGTGGAAGTTGACAGTGAACCCAACAGGAGAAAGCATTGCAAAATCCTATATCTTGTTTGATGATCTGGCTATGAAGGAACCAATGAAGAAACATCCTGGCTACTTGCAACAGAACTAGATCATGCTTCCAAGCTAGTCACTAATTTCCATGTCTGATATCCAGATAAGCCAGTCCTTATATCTCTTGATTCATTTCCCTGCTTAGATTTCCTTTGACTCAGTTTCTCTCATAGTACTCTGATTCATTTTCTCTGACTCCATATATGTTCCCATTCACTCTGTTTCATTTCCTCTCATCTTCAAAAAAAACAATGATCTTATTATGTAGATATAGAAAAAGAAAGACAAAAGACCAAAAAAATTACTATACACTACTATACAAATTCTTTGGCCTTAATGGCCACCCATCTCTTCATCCTTACCCTCCTTCTCCATATTGGCATCTTTACTGGTCCCCTCAGCCCCGATATCCCTCTCTGCAGCCTCTAACACTACTAACCTGGCCAACTCTGCCAGCCTTACCTTGAAATCATTCTTCAACAGGGTATGGGACTGCTGGTCCTCTACATCCCATCAGTTGAGGTACATCTTGATGGCCTCCCGCTGGATGGCAATCAGTAACAAGATCACCTTTCGCACCTCCAGAAGCACCACCATTTGCTCCGCCACCCTCCTTTCATTCCGGTGTTGGGTCTCCACCATCTCCCAAAGGAGTATGGTAAGCACTAGCTCCTCCGTCATCCCCTGACACACCCCTGACAGCCCTGCCACCAGTTCATTGTCCTCTGCATCAGTCCACACTTTTTTCTTCAGCCTCAGTGCACTGACGTATAACTTGTGCTTCTTGGATGCTGGAACCTCCAATATATTCACCTCATTATTGTCTTTATCAGGTGTGGAATCCGGTCACTTGTACCACATCTTGATCACTGTGCAAGAAGTGCACGAGGTGGCCTTCCTCCCTTGGGATGGCACACACTCAATATTCTTGGCAATGCAATGATGGCATGCATCCTTCAGTTGCTCCACTGGTGACTCAATCGCCCTTGCCTTGCCCTTCTGTCAGAGCCTAGGCTAGGCCAATGCTGGACCTCATTGCTCCTGCTCCAAGATATCAGCCTTGCTCCAAAATGTCTAAGAATGATTTACCTCAGTGATTTCTTTCACCTACTCCCTTGCCTGCTCCTCCTTTCTCTTCCTCTGCTCAGCCTCCTCAGCCTTGTGCTTTGGCTTTGCAGCCTCCTCCACCTTCCTCCATTCGTCCTCCCTGTATCACTTCTCATTCTTCTCCATCTTCCGCCTCTGTTTCTCCTTCCTCTACATTGCTTAATGGTGATATTTAGTGAACTTTACTTGACCAAGCTCTTCATTGTTGTCATCATCCTCCTGGAGACAATTGTCTGACCAGGTGGTCAGGGAAGGGAAGGGAGTAGGCATAGTAGATGATGAGTTGGAGGACATGATGAGAATGTTGAAGAAAGAAGCAAACCGGCAGATCCCCATCCTTTATATCATCTCCGACAACACCTTACTTTAATTCTCACACAGAAGCCTCAGCTAACTGCCACCTCCATATACCTCTGCTTAGACATGTCCCATGGCCTTCAGGAATTCAGGTCTAAGAGGGGGATGCTGTCATATCTCAGAATTTCACCAAGTCAACTCTGACCTCCTCTGATACTATTCAGTCACCTCCAGTGACATTCCTCCAAAATGTTTCCTCTGACCACTTCATCTCTGTTCTCTCCATCTCATGTATGTTATATTATGTTATCTTCTTGTGTCCTTTGTATCTCTGTTTAATTAGTCTCTAATCTATCATGCAGTGTTCAGGGTAAGGCACACAGCTTCAGCTGTGTGATGAACTGGCACAGCATCAGTATTTTGCTACTTTCATTCCTCTGACTAGTACTATACTCCCTTTGGACTTCTCTCCTCAGTATATAAACTCATGTACTCTGTTCTTAAATCTCAGTTCAAATATCATCTTAGTTCCTGCTTCTCCAGTCTTTGCCATTGATCTCATCTCTGTGTTCTCTTGTCTGAGTCTTGATGACTCATCTCTGACCCTCCAGACCTTTATTCCACCCCATTCATAAATTAGTGACATCGGACTTGGGCAAGGGTGCACCACATAAGGTAAAGCCAATGTTGCTCTGACTACAGTATAACTTCAGTGTTCCAGAGTCATGTATCTGAACTCCAGCAGAATCAAACTTAACAATGCCCTTCTAAGTCCCTACAGACATTGCCTGTGTTCTTTGTCTCAAAAAAAATGGATGAAAAAGGATGGTACAGGTCTACTGCTACCTGTTAAATATGAGTTTGTCAGAGTCTGGATAGTGAACTCCAGAAATCTGATCCATAGAGAGAGGTGGTGTTACAATTGCTCTTTTCCACTATTTAAAACTCGTTCATGATAGTAGTTGAACTCCTGACCTTCTAAATAAGGAAAACCCCTATTGGCACAAAGCTACTGGAACTTAGATGTTTTCCAGCATAACTTATCATATGACTGCTTATGTCAGCAGTCTAGACCACAAGTCACATGCTCAAAGGGCTAGATCCTTATCTCTTATCTATGATGTCATATGATGTCATACCTCATGTATACCATGCCCATCACATGAGGCATGCTTCTTTACTTCTTTCTCTCATGAACATGCTTCTTTATGACTCATGTCTTTTTATTAGCCAATAATGTATTTTCCTCTTATCATGATATGATTCCCCTTTATGGTATTTATACAAACATGTACATATAGTAGAATAGTATACAAACCCCAGGACTTCAAGACTGGAGTCCCCAGATTTGAAGTCTTGGAGATTTCCTTCTCTTCTTGCTCATAAGGATGCAAAGAAATCATCTATTCTTTATCTAAGGGTCAAAGGATCTTTACACTCCTTTTTTTGCAGGGCATCATTGGAGTTGTTTCAACTGGAAGCATTAGGAAGATCTGTGCAGTGCAGTGTCACATGATTGTGTCCATGCAGTAATGAAAAAGGCATGCAAGAAAGATGTCTTGTAGTTACTATGGACTTTGAACTCAGTGATAGGGATAAATACAACACAATGCCAAGCATGAGATGTGGTTTGCATCCTCTCATTAGACTGGATGTTGTCAATCATCATGAATACTGAATGCATCTGGCTCTCTAGTTTGCAATGTAACTCAAGTCTTGTCAGAAGCTAGAATGATGGATATTATAGTAATGCCAGAAGGAAGGTGATTCTACAGTATCAACAAGACATTTTAATATGAGGTTTATCATAATATGCAATACTCATTTGGATCTCAAATGCATAGAAGATGAAGATGAACTTACTGTACTTATACTTCATCCCTTGCATGTAACTCTCCTGTCTCTTTACAAACTGTGAGAAAATATCCTTAAAGGGGCTTCATTGAAAGCTGTGGTAAAGAAGAAAAGCCCCTTCTCTTTACTGGCTATAAAAAGAGAAAACTAGCATTTGTTCTCAAGTATCAGCATTGGACTATAGAGGACTGGCAGAGAGTTATATGGTCAGATGAAACTAAAATCAACAGAATAGGGTCAGATGGACAAGAGTATGTGTGGTAAAAGAAGAATGAGGGCCTGATTTCTAGAGAAATCAAAAATACAGTCAAGTTTGGAGGAGGTTCTCTGATGGTGTAAGGCTGCATAAAATGGAATGAAGTAGGGATTTGAATGAAGTTGAGGGATGGATGGATGCTGAACAGTATATGACAATTCTGAAGCAAGGACTGCTATAAAATATGGAGAAATATGGAATCTCTTCAGATGATATCATTTTTCAGTAGGACAATGATTCCAAGCATATCTCCAGGAGAGCTCAGAGATGGTTTGAAGAACAAGGTATCAATCTTTTGAACTGGCCTGCACAGTCTCCAGATCTCAGTTCCATTGAACACACTTGGAGCCATAACAAAATATATTTTTCAAGTTATTTAAGAGCACCTATTGGAGTTCATCTGTTATGGGAAAGGGTGGTGGAAGAGTTGGGAAAGATTTCTGTGGAGTAGTGTCAGAAGTGGATAGAAAGAATGCCCAGATAAATTCAAGCAGTTGTAAAGGCAAAGGGAAATCATACCAAGTACTGAATATCACATTTTGTATAAAGTCAAACAATTGTTCTAATGAGTAGTCATTTTGAAATGGCTACCATTTCATCAAATCTTATCCAAATTTATTAACCCTTATATTGATAGAAAGCTAAGAGTGTGAACTATAATTCATATACTAACCATATTAGGGTGAGATTTAGAGTTATCAGATTTAGTGATATTTAATGCAAAACATGCAAATATTGGAACAATTGTTTGAACCACTGTATGAAGCAAAGCAAGCAGACTGTGATTTCTTTGTCCATCAAGTTGTATAGACTGCCACTATGATTGAATCTGTGAAGAGATATAAAGTATTTTTTCATGTGATTAAGCAGCACTACAAAGCCCAATTGAACATGAAGGAATCTCTTTTGGATGTTGTGATGAAGATTCTGTCTTCATGTTCTCTGTGCAACTGTCATATTTCTAATTCTAGCCAACTCTGACCCTCTGATTCTCCACTCCTGTCCTTTGCTTTCCAGTTTCTTCAGTACTCCAATACTCCACTTTTCTGGTATATTCTAGTTATGTTATGCTTGATTCTCCTTATATACTAGTCTTGCCTTTTAAATTTCTTCAATTCTCTATCTGCACAGCTCTGATCATGTTTTCTTTCTGTCTCCATTTCTCCAACTCTAGTTATTTACATTTCCTATCATTGCCTTTGTACACTGCCTTCAATCTCCATATATATAGTCCTGTAGTGTTGCTTGTACTTTAGCTAGTTATCAACTTAGACAACTTAGACAATCTGGACTTCTTTTGTGCTCCTTCTTAATTCCTGCTTTTCCAGAATCCAGGATTACCAATGATCTGACAAGGGTGTAGTTCTCCACTCTGAGTTGCTAAGGCCAAAGTCCCACCAGTTCTCCTTTTATCACAACAACTCCAGAATTTCTCAGAGCTCCTTCAGAGTTTGTCCATCAAGTTCAACCCAGCCTTAACAGTATAACTAGCTCCCACTTGTCAAATTGTCCATTCACTCTGATTTTCAATCCCATCCTCAAACTCTTCAGTGGTTATTTCACCATGAACCCCTCTGCCTCATTCTGTCATAAATCCCTTAGCATCTTCACAAGTCATTGTCAATAACCTCAGGTTGAGGATCACTTTTATGGCTTCTCTCCTCATTGTCCTGTCACCTCCACTTCACAGCATTCTGCACATCATCTTCTTACCTCTACCTTCATATCACATTCTCTGCAAACTCCAACCCATAGGGCACAATCCTTGGAAATGAGATCACACATCTCTACATCATCTGATCAGCACTTTCCCATGCTGAGCTGGCCCCCTCCTTATCACATTCATGACAACTCCAATAACTCCAAGTTTGGCTCATCCAACTCCAAAGATCCCTTTAATAACACTACCACCCTCCTTTCACATGCCATCCAGCAGTTAACCAGATTCACCAATTGCATCTCTGCTCCATGAATCAAAGTCTGTACTCTGGACCAGTTTGATGGCTCCAACTCCAAACAACTCTGGACATTCCTTGTCCAGTGTGAGTTGAATTTCCAGGACCAGCCTAAGGCTTTTCAGAGTAACTGATTAAAAGTCACATTTGCTCAGTTATACCTTTCAGGTATGGCCTTAGAATGGTTTGAACCTAACAAGGCCCCTAAACTCCATTTATTTTGGATGAACTCCTATTAGGAGTTCATTCTGAAACTCTGGACCAACTTTGGTCCTCATGATCCCATTGGTGATGCAGAAAATGAACTCCATACCCTGTTCATATTCAATACTTAGCATGTCAACAAGTATATTGTTGACTTCAACCATCTTGCCTGTCAAGTCCATGACTATGGAGATGGAGCCTTCTGCTCCATCTTTTACAATGGACTTCCTGACTGCATCAAGGATGAAATTTCACATATTGGCAAATCCCCCATGCTCTCCTTCTTACACACCCTTGCACAAGAAATTGATGCATGTTATTGGGAACATAGATCTGAATGAGAGTGCTGGATTTCCTTCATGTCCAGGGTTCACCAACCCTCATTCTCATCCTTCTTCTCTGCTGACCCATCCAACTCTGCATTCCTCTTTGACTCCTCCAATCATGACTCTGAGCCCATCAATTCTGACCATGACTCCTCCCCTGATCTCCCCTCTGATGATTCCAACTCTGCCCATCCTTCAGATCAATCCAGCTCTGATGATGAGTCACTGTCTCATGATCTCAATTCCAAGCATGATGACTCTGACATTTCTGATATCAACTATTCCATTTCTGAGTCCACTGATACCCTATCATTATTGCCTGACCTTGCCTTCATGCTTGATCCTGATGGTTGACTCTCTACTTCAGAGTGCCAACAGCATTTTAACCTCCAGCTGTGTTTTTATTGTGGTCTTGATGGTCATACCATGCTAGACTGTCCAGTCTGCCATATCTAGTTTCCTCTGATAATGCATCTTTGGGACTTGCACCCCCACTGGCACTTTTCTCTTCATTTATTTAGTGTGCATCCTGTTCCTCTGAATCTCTGACCTCCAGATTTGCACTTTCATCATGCACTTCTCTGAACTCTCCAGTTTTCATGTCCACTTCCTGCTGCTCTTTCACCCCTGTTTCTTCTGACCTCCATATCTGCTATATCCAAACTCTGTGCAACCACTGATCACTCTGTGATGGTTCTCCATCAACCTTGCTGGAAGCTCCTATTTTGGTTTCAGGATACCATCTATGTCCCCCACTTTGTTCTGTTGAGCACTAGGATTTGGAATAGCATCTTTGTTTGTTCACTAATAGTTTTGCTGGCTCCCCTCTCGAGATCTTCACAGCCTCTCAACTCTGGTCCTTTGATTGACTCCAACTCTGATCTACTTGATCTGCTCCAGTTCTCCACCTCCCACTCCCTTTCCCCAATCTCTGACCTTCCATTCCTGTTTCCCTTGCAATGCCTGGGGCATCTCCTTAAGAGAGGAATAGAGCCATCACTTGCCACACTTGTCTGTGACTTGTGCTTGCAATGCCCTTTCCATCTCTACCTACTTCAGTGTCCCCCATGTTCCTCCTGCTTTGTGCTCTCCTTTTCCATGTTTTTGCTCTGATGTTTTACTTGCTCTTCTTCTGTGCATTTTCACTCCAATGTTTTTGCTCCAATGTTTCTCATGTTTTGCTTCAATGTTTTTCTCCAATGCTTTGTTCCAATGTTTTTACTCTGCATTTTTTCCTTCTTTTCTCTGCTTCATAAATTCTCAGGCTTGTGGCCTTCAAGAGCTCAGGCCTAAGAGGGGGATACTGTTATATTCCTAATCCTAGCCAACTCTAACTGTTATGATTCATTGGGCCCCTCTTTTCTTTTCCTTACTTCACTTACCATGTACACCAAAGAACCTTGACCCTTACTGTTCAAACCCCACTTGGATCCTCTCTTTTTATCATTGTCTTTGCAATACCGCTTACTTATTTAGCATGACTCATCCGCAGCTATATTACCAACATTTATCCAATGCCATCGCATCCGTTCTGTAGTGACTCAGCTTCTTCATGATTCCATCGCTTTCTATTGCTGACTCACCTTCTTCCATTGACCTACCCTTAACCATTTGGTTCACGTATATAAACCTTCGATACTCAGATGTATTCGCTATCTTAGACCTCCTGCAATTTACCTAGTATCTTGGAGTTGCTCTTGGGTTCCCCAGTCCTCATCCTACTATTGAGTGGACGCTCCCTTTGAACCCTTGATCTGTCACTAGCCCTGCGATGTCCCCAAAACCCGTTGATCCCTCGGTCCTCAATGGTCCCCAGAACCTCTGCCAAGGAAGACCCTTGAGCGGACTCCCTTCGATCCGATGTTAAGTCTTATGGTGGCCCTTGCACCTCCCTGTCAAGGAATCCCCTCATCAGGCCCCCTTGTCCTGTCAGCTGTATAGCAACAGTAAGCCCTCGAACCTCTATAGGCCTACGCTTGACTACATTGAGCATAACACTAACCCTCTGATCCTCCAATCCTGTTCTTCACTTTCCAGTTCCTCCAGTACTCTGGTACTCCACCTTTTTGATGCATTCTAGTTATGTTATGCTTGATTCTCCTTTTGCTCTGTCTGCACAGCTCTGGTCATGTTTTCTTCCTGTCTCCATTTCTCCAGCTCCAGTTATTTAAATTTCCTGTCATTGCCTTTGTATACTGCCTCTGATCTCCATATATATAGTTCTGTAGTGTTGCTTGTACTTTAACTAGTTATCAACTTAAACAACTTAGACAATCTGGACTTCTCTTGTGCTTCTTCTTAATCCCTGCTTCTCCAAAATCTGGGACCACCATTGATCTGACAAGGGTGCAGTTCTTTACTCTGAGTTGCTGAGGTCAAAGTCCCACCAGTCCTCCTTTCATTACAATGAATTCTATCAGGCTGTTTTTTCCAAGAAGCTTGTTGCATTGTGTTACGCTCGACGTGGTCAAGCATAGGCCTGCAGTGGTTCGAGGGCTTACTGTCGCTATACAGCAGACAGGACAAGGGGGCCTGACGAGGGGGTTCCTTGACAGGGAGGCTAAGGCCAGCATAAGACTAACGTCAGGTCAAAGGAGGTCTACTCAAGGGTCTTCCTTGGCAGGGATTCTGAGGACCGTTGAGGACCGAGGGATCAATGGGTCTTGGGGACGTCGCAGAACTAGCGATGGATCGAGGGTTCAGAGGGAGCGTCCACTCAATAGTAGGATGAGGACTGGGGAACCCGAGAGCAACTCCAAGATACTAGGTAAATTGCAGGAGGTCTAAGATAGGGAATACACCAGAGTATTGAAGGTTTATATACGCGAGCCAAGTGGTTAAGGGTGGGTCAATGGAAGAAGGTGAGTCAGCGATAGAAAGTGATGGAATCGCAAAGAAGCTGAGTCACTATGAAGTAGATGTGATGGCATCGGATAAGTATTGGTGATACAACTGTGGATGAGTCACGCTAAATAAGTAAGCGATATTGCAAAGACAATGGTAAAAGAAAGGACCCAAGCAGGGCTCGAACAGCGAGGGTCAAGGTCCTTCAGTGTACATGGTAAGTGAAGCGAGGAAAAAGAAAGAGGGACCCAATAAATCGTAACACATTGATGGTGACTGAGACACAGTTGGGACATATTGAGAGTCACTGTCACATTCCAGATTTCAACCAAGTCTCCTTCAGTTATCTCTGAGGTTCTTCAACCACCTCCAGTTACCTTATTCTGGAGTTAACACTTTTCATCACTAAGTCTCTCCTGATCTCTTGTTATTTCCTCCATATCCAATTATATGTTCATTTTCTGTACATTATACTTATGTTACATTTCTATGTTTCCTTGTTTTCTGTTTAGTTAGTTTGCATTCCTCACTGCAATGCTCAAACAAGGAGCACAGCTCTGGTTGTGCAACTTGCTGGGACAGCAGCAGTACTTAGTTTCCTTCATTTCACAACTCTAGTCTTTTCTACTTTTAGAATTCTAACCTTCATATATAAACCCTTGTACTTGTAGCTTAGACCTTAGTTCAAATATCAACTAAATCACCTGCTTTCCTTCTTTCTGTCATTGATCTCATATTGGCATTCTCTCACCTGAGTTTTGATGACTCCCCTCCAACTCTCCAACCCTCTGACCTCAACCCTCTCATAAATCAGTGACAGCAAATTTGAACAAGAGCATACCATATAAGGTGAAGCTGAAGTCATTACCCAAACCATACACATTGGGCACTCTGGAGATTAGTACCCAGACCTCCATAGGACCAGATATAATAGTATATTCAAACTTGAACTTGTTTTGAGTTTCTCACATATCTCTTTTCTTTTCTTTCTACAACATCCAACAATTGCTTATGCCTATCCACACAATGCAAAATCTTCTCATTCACATCATGAACAAGATTAAGAAGTGTCTGCCCAGGCAAACCCACTTCCTTTGAGCTTCTTCAAATGTTTCCCAGTTTCTTGCATTTGCACTCCTCCATTACATGCATGTATTGAGAAAATCCTTGAGAATGATGAACTACCAGAAATAGCTGTTTCTGGTGATTATCAGATACTTCCACCTTCTTTCCAATTCACTCCTTGTGATAATGACTCTGGTAACAATAGCTTCAATGACCCAGACCCTAACTTGAGATATTGAGACAATAAAAATGATTTTTCTGGTGATCCTCCAGGCCCACCAGATCATGGACCCCACAGATCCTCTAGCCCACCTGGTCCCAGCAGTAATCCTGGAAATGACCCAGACAACAATAGCAGTGACAATGAAAACCATTCCAACAACAACAATAACCTCATCAACATTTTGGCCAATCTGACCAATGCTATTTTATGGGCTCTCTTAGTCCAACAACCATCACTCTGAAGACTCTGATAGTTAGCACATCAATGTCAGAATCATAAAAACTCCAGAGCTTCCTGGTCCAATGTAAACTTAATTTTCAGGACCACTAGAGCCTTCCAGATTAATCACACCAAAGTCTTCTATGTGCAGTCATATCTGAGAGGTAGGTATGGCCCTCAACTGGTTTTAACCTGACCTCCTTGTTGTCAGAGATTTTGACACCCATCCAGTCTGGTGTCCTACAGAGGAACACAAAGTGTCTGCATGCTGGACATTGAGAATGGACTTTGTGTGTTGATTCTGGAGCAATCTGCCATCCAGAGATGGTCAGCCAAATAGAAGTAAGCTTAACTCCAGATATCAATACAATAGATTATTCTTACTTAGGTACTGTATAGTTAATGTATTGAGATAGAACAAATATATGTTGGCTAGACAGATGCAATAGAGACTCTTTCTCCTCCTGAAATCAGCTCTCAGAGATATCCCAAGTATCTCCCCCAAGCCCCCAGTGAGTGCTATGGTTGATTGCTCTTTGTTCAGCACAACTCCAGTGTGCTCTACTCCACCACACTGCTACACAGGTGGTAGTATGAGTTTGACACCTAATATGTAACACCCAAAACCCAGATGTTCAACAGGTTATGAGCCCTGCACAAGCATGAAATTAGTTTGATCCTGTAAAATGGAACACCCACTCCAAAAGTCTCAGTACCTGCTCTCCCCATGTTCTCTAGCTTGAACTTCTCCTCTTGATGGTCAAAGATTACACAAACTCTTAAGGCACAACAAGTCTGCTGAGCACTCCAACTCATGGCTCTCAAGTCCAAGATGCCTAATGACACCTCTGACCAAATGGCAGTACAGAACTACTTGAAGTGGCACAACACCATCTGGATAGCAACTGGAGACTTTTACTTCAGACATGCCTATGGTGGACAAAAAGAAAAAGCACTGCAAGCAGAAGAAAGGGCAAGAGGATCATGCTTACCTAGCATCTGCCACCTGGTTAGCCTAGGCTCTGGTGATCTACTCTGGCCTAGATGTGCTGGCCTCAAGCATCAACCCCTGGAAGTTGACTCATCAGCCAGCTTCTTTCTATCAAGGGATCAGAGCTCTAGCCTTTGATCCTTGGATTCCACAGACATTTAGCCTTTCACATCAACTGGGCATTTAGTCCACCTTTGAGTCAATCAGAAAGCTGAACTCTGCCATTACCAACACTACTGCTACTTCCTCCACAATTGCTGCCAAGGACATTAATCCTCCCATCAAGCATAAACACAGTGGTAAATGCCATGACTTCCACTCCACTCCAGCTACCAACTGGGATGACAAATTTGACAATGATGAGGAATTTATCAGTCCCATCATCTCACAGTTCACCAAACTGCAATACAATGAAGAAATCAACATCTTCAGATCAGAGACTGGTGAGGCAGAGAACATCGATAACTTGTATGTCAATTTCCTCCAGACTTCTCCAATGCATTACTTATCTGCAATGTTTAATCCTTACCAGAATACAGTGTGGAAATGTAGTAAAGCTGTGGTTTCAGACTTGGACATGGACATGATAGATACTTATGTGTTTACATATATGCAATTGAATACCTCATGGTGTACTTGCTATGATGCTGCTAGTTCAAGTAAAAAACAATGTGATTGTAAACATAAGCATGTGAATGATCAAAACCTATGAATTTTAGACTTTGATGCTTTCACACTTTGTTGAGTACCTGTCATATCTCAGATTTTGACCAAGTTCCCTCTGGTCATCTCTGAGGTCATATGACTGCCTCTGGTTATCTTACTCCAGAGTTAGCACATTCCATCACTAAGTCTCTCCCAGTCTCTTGTCCTTTTCTCCATATCTGATTCTATATTCATTCTCTGTACATTATATTTACATTACTTTCCTATGTTCCTTGTTGTCTGTTTAGTTAGTCTGCATTTCTTACTGCAGTGCTCAGGTAAGGAGCACAGCTCCAGCTGTATGACTTGCTGGCACTGCAATGGTACTTAGTTTTCTCCATTTCACAGCCCTAGTCTTTTTTACTTTCAGAACTCTGACCTATATATATGTATAAACCCTTGTACTCATAGCTTAGACCTCAGTTCAAATATCAATCAAATCACCCACTTCCTTTCTCTCTGCCATTGATCTTGTATTGGCATTCTCTCACCTAAGTCTAGATGACTCATCTCCGACCCTCTGACCCCCAACCTCCATCCCTCTCATAAATCAGCAACAGTAGACTTGAACAAGGGCACACCACATAAGGTGAAGCCAAAGTCACTTTCCAAACTGTACACCTTCAGTGCTCTGGAGATTAGTACCCAGATCTCCATGGAACTGGATTTAACATGCCTTTCTTTTTGTATAGAAAAATACCAGCATCTGATTTGAGACATTCAAAGCCAAGTTGTTCTCTCATGCTTTCTTGAGTGCTTCCCACCAGGCTAGTCCAGCCTGTTTGAGGCCATAGAGGGCATGCAATAGGCAAAGTACCTTATGCTCTTGCCCTTGCCCTGGGACTTTAAAGCCTTCAGGTTGCTTCATGAAGATATCTTCTTTCAGCTTTCCATAAAGGTAAGCCAAACAAACATCAACTGCTTCAATATGCCAGTTTTCAATGGTGATGAGAGCAAGCATAAGCCAGACTATCTCAAACCTAATCACGGGTGAAAATATTTGATCGAAATCAACTTCCTCAATCTGGGAGAAACACTTGGCAACTAGTCTAGCATGTTTGTAACCATCATGTTTAACATCAAACACCCATATGTTGTCAATGACTTTATGGCTGTGGGGGCAATCCACTAGCTCATAAGTGTTATGCTCTCATAACATGTCAAGCTTGCATCGACAGCCAGCTTCTCATTTCTCTTGTGCTGCATGTGGTAAGGTTTGGATATTTCTATAGGTCCATTCATAGAGGAGTTTATGCTCTGCAGAAGTATTAACCTACTGTGTGATTGCCTTTGACATTAGAAACATGATCAGGTTAACTCCCCCTTCATGACATTATCATTCAATGTCATCTGCACTTTGGTCAAGTAGAGATGTAGGAGGAACCAACTCAGGTTGCAATGTGTTGGGATCAAACTGATCATCTGCCAAAATGGGCCAGGTTCACCAACAGTGTTACACCATTTGGACTTCTTGTTCACATTCTGTTCAACATCAACTAGATGATGATTATCGCCATAGATAGTGTCAGATCTTTGAGGAACCTGATACCATCTTTCAGAATGATAAAGTGAAGAAGGAACTTGAGGTGGAGGAGGAATCCTGTGAGATTTGCATGGTGGTGCAGGGAGCTCAGGTGATGGGCAAGGAGAGGGGGTGCAAGGATGAGGGACTCCATGAGGAGATGGAGGACAAGGAACTGGAGAGGGTGGACATGAATCATCACTGTCAGAAGAAACTTCTGGTAAAAGCTCAACCACTGTTTTAGGATGACCAGGAGGATTGGTCACTGGTGTATGTATGTCTCATATGAGGGATCAAATGTGCCAGTGCATGTTTGCACTTAGGGAAGAGTGTCTCATCATATACATATAGCATGAGATGAGATAATACAACATTGTTGGGGGATCTCATAAACATGTTGTTCTTTTGATTGCCTGGATGTGGTTCCAAATACACCATGAGCTCAGACTTAGGGGCCAATTTTTTAGCCCACATGTCCTGTGGGATATGCACATAGGCACTGCATCCAAGGACACACAGGTGTGCTACATCTGGAGCTTCTTTGTGAAGGAGCTTATATGGGGTGTGCCAATTAAGGCTTTGTTTGGGTAGGCAATTGTATAAATGTGCCACATGGCAGAATGAGAATTCCCACCAACTTTCTAGAAGGCAGGCATCATGACAAAGACTCCCTGAAACATCTGACAGGGTCCACATCATGTGCTCAGCTCAACCATTTTGTTGTAATGTGTGAAAAGTATAGATAGCAATGCCCTCCCCCTGGAGCAATGCATCAAACACTTTGGGTTTGAATTCTCCTCCAAAATCTGACATTCATCCCTTCACTTTGGCATTGAACTGAGTTTCTGCCATCTTTAAGAAGTGGTGGGCTGCTTGTAGTGCAAGGTTTACGGTTTGTAGGGTGGCAGAGCCTGAGTAATCATCAATGAAGATCATAGCATACTTGTAGCACCTATAAGAAAGGGTGGGAAACAACTTAAGGTCACAGTGGACCAGCTCAAATAGAGCTAAAGATCATTTTCTATTGCTAGAACCAAAAATTTGATTGAAAATTTTGCCCATAGCATATCCAAGACAGATACTGTTATGCTTGACATAATCATAGCATGGCCTGCAAAAGATTCAAGGGCTTACTGTCACTATACAGCAGACAGGGATCGAGGAAGGTCCTGACAAGGGGCATCCTTGACAGGGGTTTTAAAGACCATCAAGAGTGATGGGGTTAAAGGGCTCTTGGGACATCACAAGACTAGCAATGGATCAAAGGTTTCAAGGAAAGCATTCACTCGACGGTAGAATGAGGACTGAGGGACTAAGGGCAATCAAGGTACTAGATAGATTGCAGGAGGTCAAAGATAGTGAATATACCTGAGTATCAAAGGTTCATATATGCAAGCCAACATGATTAAGGGTAGGTAAGGAAGAAAGTGAATCAGCAATAGAAAGTGATGGAATTACGAAGAAGCTGGAGTCATTTTGAAAAGATGTGATGGCATCAGACAATGGTTGGTAATACAGCTGTGGATAAGTCACACTAAATAAGTAAGTGGTAATGAAAAGACAAAGAGAAATAAAAAGGACCCAAGTGAGGCTTGAATGGCAAGGGTCAAGGTCCTTTGATATATATGGGTAGGTAGAGGTAAGGAAAAAGAAAAAGGGGCCCAACAAATTGTAACATTACCTCTGTTGTATGGGTGAGGCTGCAATGAAACTCTAATAATCACCATGATGGGACCTGGTCTCATTGGCATCAGCTTCAGTGCTGATGAAGAATTCATAGTCTACTGCTGCTGGCAGAGAGGGAAGAGGAGTAGGAATCTGAAACAGAATCCAGACATTGCATCATCCAGATGGGGTCAGTCTTCCTTGAGATGGACGTGACAAGGATGAGTATGAGGAGTGAGGAGACTGCTATATGGAGAAGACCAATGAAAAGGAGATTAACATATGAGGGGTGGATGATCATATTAGGCATGATCTTTGGGGATGACCCAGTGATTGCCTGTGGCAAATAGGGCACTGGTATAAGGGGCAGTGGAGGTAATGATGTCCAAGGTGGCAGCATTGATAACATACCTCTTGATAGCAAGGGTGGTTGTGGGAAAGAGACCAGACTCCTTAGTTTCCAGCCCAATAATTGTTGACACAGTCTAAAACAGCAACTTCTTGGGTGGTAAGGGATTTGAAGGATGCTGAGGGAGTAGAGATGTGGTCATTGCCAGTAGTGGTGAGGTTTTGGAGGTACTGATCAACATCAATGATGAAGTCAGTCATGTCTAGCTGGTACATCAGCTGGATGAGATCATGCTCCAGTGTCTGATGGAGTCAATGGATGCAGAGGTTGGCCAGTGCTTGGGCAGCAGAGGTGGTGGGGGTGGCAGCAGTAACAGCAACATAAGAGTTTGTTAGGAAAAGATGATATATGAGGGCAAAAGAGGAGTGGAATTCCATGTGGGCATCAAGCACCATGGCAAGACTGGAATCACGGAATTCCATAGCAATGGCAGTGGCAAGTTCATTGTCAAGGGGAGTGGGGTGGTTTGGTAGGACAGTGGGTGGAATAGACAATGGAAGGCAACTGAGGTGATTGGAGATTCGTTGGGCAAGGGGAATAGATGTAGAGGTGGGAATGAGAGGTTCGGGATGGGTCCAGCTGAAGCTGGGCCAAGCAGAGGGTATGCCTGCTATGTCATTGTGGAGGTGTTGAATTAGGGAAGGGGGAAAAACAGGGATTGGTTTGTCATGTTGAAAGGGGTGGTCATTAACCAGTCAGATTCTGTGACATTGGAGGGAACATCGCTGGGAAAGGATGATGGGGGTGAGAGAGTGATAGACATGATTGTAAGGGGATTTGTTGAGATAGAGATGGAGGAGATGGAGTAGCAATATTTATAGTTGTCAAGGAGGGAATCAGAGTTCCATAAGTTCCATTTGGATTCCCAGGAATCCTCTTCGGTATAGTATCCCTTCCATAAGATCAGGAAGGAGTGGGAGAATGGAGGTCCACAATGTCATACAATTTTCTCAATTTTGTATTCTTCTTGTTATGCTCGACGTGGTCAAGTGCGATGGCATCAGATAAGTATTGGTGATACAACTGCAGATGAGTCACACTAAATAAGTAAGCAGTATTGCAAAGACAATGGTAAAAGAAAGGACCCAAGCAGGGCTTGAACAGCAAGGGTCAAGGTTCTTTGGCATACATGGTAAGTGAAGTAGGAAAAAGAAAGAGGGGCCCAATGAATCATAACACTTCTTGTCCATCAACAAGGACAGGTAGTTTGGTCCATGTATAGAGTTTTTATGATAAGGGGATAGGATGGACACATGGAATACTGGATGGATTTTTCATAATCATGGGAGATGCAGTTCATATGTGATGGGAGATAGGATCTTGACAATGGTAAAAGATCCTTCTTGTTTTGGGGTGAATTTAGAGTTGACGACAGAACATTTGAGGTTTCTGGTTTCAAGCCAGACTTTGAATCTCTTAGTGAAAGGGAAGAAGGAACAGTGATTTCATGACACCATAACTTGATGTGCTAGTTTGTAAGTGGCAAGGGCTTCATTGCAGGCAGCAACCAGGAATTTTAGGCAGTTTTCGATAATGGGGATGCATGAGTCAGAGATAACTGAGGGGAGGGCATGGGGTTCATATCCCATCATGAGTTAAAGCAGAGTTTGTCTGGTGACAGAGTGGATATGGTGGTTGTGGGAAAATTCAGCATGGGGAATGAGTTCAGACCATGTGGTCAGATTACTTTCACAGAAGATGCGAAGATAGGTTTTGATCTCCTGGTTGATCTGTTCAGTTTCACCATCAGTCTGAGGGTGGTAGGTGGTGCAGAGTGTGAGGGAGTAGTTGAGAACATATCCCAACTCTTTGGTAAAGATGGGGGCAAATTGTGGGCCTCAATTAGAGATGATTCTGTCATAGAGCCCAAATTGGAGGAAGACTTTGTGGAAAAAGAGGAAGGCAACCCCTTCGGCAGTGATGGTTTTCTTAGTAGGACAGAGAATTATCCCCTTAGTAAGGCCATGGTTGACCATGATCAAGAGAATATCAAAGCCCAAGGAGGAGAGGAGGTCAGTGATGAGATCACAGGAGATTTGTTGGAAGGGGTGGGTGCAGGTGGAGCAAATGGGGGTCAGTGGGGGAACAGTGGGGTGGGTGTTGGTCTTGTGTTGTTGACACAAAGCATAACCTTTGATGTACTTGTGGATAAATTGGGTGAGGTCTGGCCACCAAAATTCAGCAGTGACTATTTGTCAGGTTTTGAGGTAACCTGGATGACCAGCAGTCTTGTGGTCATGGCAACATTGCAGGATAGACTGGCAAGGGTTTCATCAGGAGGAATGTAGACACAACCTTGGAACATAAGAATGCCATCCTTGTATTGCCAATCAAAGAGGTAAAAGTGAAAGGCAGGGGGAATAGTACCATCAAGGGATTGGAGGGCCTTGAGGACAAAGGGGTCAGTTTCTGAGTGGGAGGAGATATGCTCTTTGAGCATGGCATCAACTACATTGATGAAAAGAGAGGGAGGTAGGAGGGTAACTCCTTTATTGTCAACATTGTCAGAGGGGAGAAGGTCAGGATGGGAGGAGAGGGTGTCTGGGCCAGCAAGGAGTTTGCCAGTAACATGAATCATGATGAGATCAAAGTTGGTGAGGTCAAGGAGCCAATGGGCTTGATAACAGTTAAGGTTCTGAGCTGACCGGAAGTAGGTCAGGTTCTTGTGATCTGTAAACACTTGAACTGGATAAGAGCTGCCATGAAGGTAATGGTGCCAGGTTTTCAGGGCTCACATGATGGTGAGGAGTTCCCAGTCATAGATATTGTAGTTTCATTCTGCAGGAGAAAACAACTGGGAAAGATAGGAGCAGAGATGCCAATCTCCATTGGTATCAGTTTGAAGGAGGATGGCATCAGAAGTAAACTTCAAAACATCTGTAGTGATGGCAAATGGAGCAGAGAGATTGGGGAGTTGGAGGACTGGGCAGGTGAGGAAGAGTTCTTTGAGGTGATCAAAGGATTTCTGGCATGCAGGAACCAGTCCCAAGGACTAGTTTCTTGGTGAGATCAATGAGGGAGTGGACAACATAGAAGTAATCAGGAATGAAGTGACAGTAGAAGTTAGCAAAGCCAAGAAAGGATCATACATCACATAGTTTTTCAGGGGTGGGTCAGGATGCAATCCCATCTAACTTGACAGAGTCCATGGTGAGTTGTCCAGGTTTGATGATTATTCCTAGGTATTTAACTTCTTTGGAGGCAAAGTTGCATTTCTCAAGTTTGAGATGAAGGTCAAGTTCCTTCATGCATTGGAGGACTTGTTTAGTCTGTTTGGCATGGATTTTCTTATCTGGGGAGAAGACGAGGAGGTTGTCCATGTAAATGACAAGCCATCCTTTGGCAATTATATTGCAAAATGAGTTGTTCATGAACCTTTGGAAGGTGGCAGAAAAGTTGGTGAGATTGATGAACATAACAGTCAGTTTGAAGAGTCCTTTGTGGGTAATAAAGGCAGCCTTCCATTGGTGTCTGTCTTTGATTTGAACATTGTTGTAACCCCATTGTACATCAAATTTCATAAAGACCTTGGCATCATGGAGCTTGTTGACGAGGTCAGAGACTAGGGGAAGGGGGTAGGTGTCATGAACAGTATGTTCATTGATTATATAGTTGTTGTGGGCATGTTGTAGGTATTGTGGTTCCATCTCATAATCAAGGTATTCATAGAATCATAGATGGAATCTACTTGAATGTGGTGAAGAGATTGTGGGGAAGATTTGAACTGTTGAAAGTGGGCTTCATGTTGGTTCAGGTTGGCTTTGTGAGATGCATAGAGCTCCTTGGATTGATCAGTGAATTCATCAATAGAAAGGGTCTGACCAAATCAATTGATAGTGGGATTCACTGCTTTTAATCATGGGAGGCTGAGGATGAGGTTTTGCTTGCCACAGTTCATGATATAGAAGAGGATTTTGTGGGCAAGTCCTTCAATATGGACAAAGATTTTGGTGGTGAATCGAACTCCTCCTTTGTCTGTGGGTCCTTGGTTGAGGTTCATGACATTAAGGGGGGAGAAGAGTCTAGTGATGGGGAGCTTGCTTTTTTGTATGAAGCCCCAGTTGATGCAAGAGATATTGGTGCCACTATTGATGAGGGTGCAAGTGTTGATGGTTTTCAGCATGTGTGAGGGAAAAATGATTTGAATGGCAATTTGCATTGAACCAGGCAAGGTAGATACATTTACACATTGTATTTTAGGAAAGGCTCGCATTGGTCAAGATCTCCATTTTAAAAGTCCTTTTTGGGGAGGAATAATTGAATGTGATGGATGGTGGGTTCATCATTGTTATCATCACAGGATTGAAGTTTGGGGAGGTTGTCACTGACTTGTTCCACTCACTTGACTGAAGTTTTATGAGGTTCCTTGGGGTATTTGGTACAAGCATCAGCTCAGTGGACTTTCTGCCTGCATCATAGGCAACACCCTTCTTTGAAGAATTGCTCCTGCTTTTCAGGAGTTAGCTTGGGGGGTATTGGAGCATTGACCATGTCAATGTTCATAGCATCAGGATCACAGGTTTTCTGGGAGAATGAGGGAGTGGGAGTGGAGTATGATCAATAGGAGTGGGCAGAGGTGGCATGGTGTTGGTTGACAACAGCCTGCACATGGTTATTCTGGATTTGAAAGTGAATGGCTTTAGAATATCATTCGTCGATTTTGGTGGTGACCATATCCATAGAGAAGACACAGTGAGTGGGTGAGGGAAGGGGGAATTCCAGCAGCAAAGTGGTTGATCAGGACATTTTGGTCAGTGATGCCAGACTGGGCAACATGGTTTCTGAACTTAGTGATGTATTTGGTGAGTTCAGGGTAGTATGGTCCGTTCTTCTTTGGAATAAGACATTCAGAGTGGAGCCAGTTGATGGTGAGATTCTTGGTATCTTAATGCTTGAAGGCATCCTTGAATTTGGTGATGAAATCAGAAAACTTTCCAAATGACTGAGCTGTGATTGATTCCTTTCAGAAGGTGAAGGCCCAGATAGCAGCCAAATCCTTTTTCATGTAGGATAGAGCATAAGCAACTTTCTCGTCATCATTGTCATAAATGGACTTGTTTACAATAAGATAGGTTTGGATTGTGGATAGCCAGGGAATGGCTTCAGCATAAGAGCCATCAAAGGAATCAGAGGCTCCAAGATGGAGTTCAGTTGGTTTTGCAGCTGATATAGTGATCTGGGGTAGGGGTAGTTGTTGAGAGGGTGGTGGCAAGGTAAATGTTAATTGGTGATTGACTGGGGTTGGAGATGGTGGGGTGGGTTCTCTGGTGATGCTGAGCACTGCTGAGAGTCTGTGGGAAAGGTCTAGGTTCTCAGGTTGTTGAGGGATGACAAGGTCTTTATCAGTGTCAATGGGGTTTTCAGAAGGGGGTTTGTTGATATTGGATGAGTCAAGGGATTTTCTTTTCGATGCTGGGTCAGGATAGGGTCTAGGGTTTCTGTGGTGTTGGTAGGAAATGGTGGCTTATTCAATGATAGCCTTTCTCAAGGAAGATCTTTGACCTTTTATTATACTTGACGTAATTGTAGTGTGGCCTGCAAAAGGTTCAAGGGCTTACTATTGCTATACAGCAGACAGGAATTGAGGAAGGTCCTGACAAGGGGCATCCTTGACAGGGATTTTAGAGACCATCAAGAATGATGGGGTCAAAGGATTCTTGGGATGTCACAAGACTAGTGACAGATCAAAGGTTTCAAGGGAAGTGTCCACTCAATAGTAGGACAAGGACTGAGGGACTGAGGGCAATCAAGATACTAGATAGATTGCAAGAGGTCAAAGATAGTGAACACACCTGAGTATCAAAGGTTAATATATGCAAGCCAACATGGTTAAGGGTAGGTAAGGAAGAAAGTGAGTCAGCAATAGAAAGTGATGGAATTATAAAAAAGCTGGAGTTACTTTGAAAAGATGTGATGGCATCAGACAATGGTTGGTAATACAGCTGTGAATGAGTCATGCTAAATAAGTAAGCAGTAATGAAAAGACAAAGAGAAATGAAAAGGATTCAAGTGGGGCTTGAATGGCAAGAGTCAAGATCCTTTGGTATACATGGATAGGTAGAGGTAAGGAAAAAGAAAGAGAGGCTCAATGAATCATAACAGATACTATTTATATTAGGGATTTCAAAGTCTTCTGGAAAGTTATGTGTGTGCTTGCATGCATGTCTAAGATGATCCTTAAAAGAATGTTCAAAGCAGCAATGGACAATATCATAAGTAAGATTGCCCAGATGCATGAAATGTCTCTCATCTAGCAGTAAAGCTTCAATGGTATATATATTGCAGCCATGAAGGCCAGGGATAAAGAAGGCAAGAATGCTGCCATCACCATAGGTGATGTCAAGGTACTTCATAGCTCCCTTAATTCTAGCACCTCCTTGTATTAGTTGGCCAAGAGAAATGAGTTTTACACCACTATTGGGCAAATGACCAACATCAAACAGCTGAAATAGTCTGTCCTTGTTACTGTTGGGTTGCCTCCAATGAATGTTAACCTTGTCAATCCCAATGATGTGAATTGTACCAGCTGCAGTGTTGACTGGAATCTGTGCTTTTCCCTTGAGTTCAAGGTATTCCACAAAGTCAGATCAATTAGGGATAAAATGGGTTGATGTCCTCAAATCCAGAATCCAGAAGTTCTTTGCCTCATGCTCATGTCTATGCTTGGATCCACATCCCACTTGATGGTCCTCATGATTTAAGGCCATACAAAGTGGTAGAAGAGTGGGAAAAATGACACAAATCTCAGAAAAGTGATATTTCCATCATTTAGTAAGGTTTGTCAAAGCGGATTAGGTTCGGAACATCACAAATGGGTCGGGGAGATCCAGGGTAGTTGATTGAATCCCCATTTTTAGGAAGGTTTGTCACCAAAGACTTGGTAAAAAAAAGGCAAAAACCAGTTTTTTGGGTGTTTTTCAGCAAAAACTCAACTTTTAGTAGGGTTTGTGAAGGTTTGTAAGGTTCATAACTATCTAGCTTGATAGCCAGTGTGTTAAAATGCATGCTAGACCCATGCAAACCTCAATCTGTCTCTACAAACATGGTAGTAGGGGGGCATCAGCAGATATATGAATAACTGGAGCTTGCTCCAGCCAGGTTGAGGAGGTGATCTCAGCAATGTTGGCAGCAGCTTTCTTCTTCTGTTTACAGTGCTTCTTCTTTTTCTTGTCAGCAGCAGGAGGGGCAGTTGCTCTAGCTGCCAGCTACTGCTGTTCTGAGGTGGACTGCTGCTACTGCTGGAAGGAGGGCATCTTGCCCTGCTCATTGCTCTTGACAGCATTGATCTTGTTGGCCTGATGGCCCTTCCCCTGACTCTGGAGATCCTTGGTCTCCCAACTGTGCTTTGGCACAGCACCAATCTCCACAACTGATGGATCATTTGCCTTGTTGGTTGTTGAGTTGATTTGGGAGGTGAGATTCTGGATCACAACATTGTAGGTATTGGATACCTTCATTAGCAATATCATGCCAGCAATTTTGGAGTTGAGCAAGTAACCAGCCATCTGGAACTCAATTAACAAGTTGTCAAAATTGGTGAGGTGTGGGATGGGGTTGGAGTTGGCAGGGATGGTGTGGGCAAGGATCTTCTTGAAGAAAACATAAGCAGACAAGATCATCTGCTTGTTGTATTTGTCAGCAAGAGTATTGTATAGCTTTTTGGCAGTTGTGTGGACTTCAAACTTGACCTTAATGGCTGATGAGACATAAGTGAGGATGGTTCCAATGCAGGCATCATTAGTGTTGTGCCATTTGAGATAGTTTTGGACCAAGATCTGATCCTTGTTGTCTGCAGGAACTGAGGGAGCATAGGAGGACAGCTCAATCACCCAGAAGACCTGATGGGCCTTGAGGTAGATCTGGATCTGGGACCACCAACCCTTGAAGTTGGTGCCAGTGAAGGTGGGGAGCATACCTTACCATATTAGGTAACCATATACTCGCTGGAGGTGAGGACTGGGCTTGGGGGCTTTGTCTGGTGATTCAAGGTAAAGAAGTTGTTATTGAAGTGGAGTTGTAACTCTACACTTTATACTAAGTATGCTACTTATTAAGTAAGCCTTTCTCATGTACTGATTATACACTACTTAGGCTATAGATAAGCATTCTATAGTTAGTCACTTTCAACAATGTTACCAAAGACTGCCCCTAATCTATATCCCAGGCAGTCAAAGTGCATGCTGTAAAGCTAACTCTGAAAGCTAAACTGGAGGCCTCCACCAAGGTGAAAAAATAGAGCATAACCTCCGAAGCTCCACACAGCTGGATGGTCACATTGACACTGTATATGCATCCAAGAAGATCTATCTCAATGTGTCCCCTCTCTCCAATCTCCAATCACTTATGCCTTCCATTTCTTTAGTTGCCCATGATATTGCTCTGTTCCCCATGCTTGTAGATTCTGGATCCTCTGATTGTTTTATGGATATGAATTTTGTGAATAAACATAACCTGTCCACCTATATGGTTCCTCCACTCCTTCTCCAACTCTTCAATGGCACATCAAACTCCACCATCACTCAAGCTCTTGACCTCTCTGACCTCTTTTCAACTGGTAATATCACATCAGTGACATTCTATGTTACTTCACTAAATGGCACCTGCTCTTTAGTTCTCAGATACAACTGGCTCACCTGCTACAATCTGTTGATTGACTGGGTTTTGAGCAGTATTTCTTTCTGCCCTACTCAGTAGTCCAGTCTGGCATCACCAAGCTTACCCCTGACATTTAAGGCTCCTTCACCTCCAGTTGTCCCCTTCATCAATATACCGTGTTTCTCCAAGCATAAGGCTCCACCCATCACACTTATCAATGCTCTGATATTTGCTTTGGTCTGCCACCTTCAAGACTCTGTTCAGTTTGATCTTTAACTCTGCCTCTGAGAAGGTGACCTCCAAGCTGCAGCTACCTAACCCCCAGAACAGATTTACCTCTCTGGAGTATCATGATTTCTTCAACATGTTTAGCAAATGACAGGCTGATACTCTAGCCCCTCACTGTGAACATGATCTCAAGATCAATATGGAGAAAGGTACCTTCCCTCCTTTTGGCACCATCCACTCTTTCTCCCCTTCCAAGCTTGAATCCCTTTGTGCCTTCTTTGATGAGCATCTATCTATTGATTTCATTCATCCCTCTTCCTCTGCTCATGCTGCTCTGGTCCTCTTTGTCTGAAAGAAGGACAGTTCTCTCCATCTCTGCATTAACTTTCAAGGTCTTAACAAAATCATGAAGAAAGACCACTACCCACTTCCCCACATTTCTGACCTCCTAGATGCTTCAAGTCATGCCAAGATCTACTCCAAGATTGATCTCTGGCATGCATACCATCTGGTCTGCATTGCTGAAGGTGATGAATGGAAGACTGCCTTCTGCACTTGGTATGGTTCTTATGAATGACTTATCATGCCATTCAGTCTCACAAATGCCCTGGCGGTGTTCCAGCAGTTTGTCAATACCTTCTTTGCTGATTTACTCAATGTTAGCATGATTGTCAATTTCAATGATATTTTAATCTTCTTCAAAAACATGGCCTTCCATAAGGAGCATGTCAAGGAAGTTCTCTGATGCCTCTGAAAGCATGGCTTATATGCCAAATCTGAAAAATATGAGTTTCACACCAACTCTATTGAGTATCTTGGCTACCAAATGTCTCCTGCCAGTCTTACTATGTCTCCAAACAAGGTCCAGTCAATTCTTGACTGGTCTGAACCTTGAAAGATCAAAGACATTCAGTCATTTTTAGGGTTTGCCAACTTCTACCAGAGATTCATATACAACTACTCCAATATTGTTATTCCTCTTATCCATTTCACCCACAAAGGCATCCCCTGGACTTTCACTGATGCCTGTTACTCTGTCTTTAAAGAGCTCATGACCACTTTCACCTCCACTCCTATTCTCATCTATTGATATCCTGATGCTTCCATTATCATTGAAATTGATGCCTCTGACTACACTATCACCAGCATCCTTTCCATGAAATGTCTGGACAATGAAATCCAGCCAGTGGCTTATTACTCCCACATGATGACCTCCCCAGAGCTGAACTATGACACCCATGACAAGAAGCTCTTGGCTATTCATGAAGCCTTTCAGACTTGGCACCATTACCTTGAAGGTTCAAATACTTTGATTGATGTGGTCACCAATCACAAAAACCTGGAATACATTTCCATGACTAAACTTCTGATCTGGTGGCAAGCCTGTTGGTTGGAGTTCCTCTCCCAATTCAATATGGTGGTCTGGTTTCGACCTGGCCACCTCAGTGAGAAACCTGATGCCCTTACTAGATGCTGGAATGTCTATCCCAAAGAGGGGAATAAGTGTTATGCTTGATGTAGTCAAAATGTGGCCTGCAGAGGTTTGAGGGCTTACTGTCACTATACAGCTGACAGGGATGAGGGCCTGGTGAGGGGATTCCTAGACAGGGATACTAGAGACCATCATAGAACTAATGATGGGTCAAAGGGGGGTCTGTTCAAGGGTCTTCCTTGACAGAGGTTCTGAGAACCATTGAGGATCATGAGATCAATGGGTCTAGGGATGTCACAGGACTAGCAACAGATCAAGGGTACAAAGGGAGTGTCCACTCAACAGTAGGACAAGGACTGAGGGACTGAGGGCAACCAAGATACTAGGTAGATTGCAGGAGGTCAAAGATAGCAAATATACCTGAGTATTGAGGGTTTATATATGCAAGCCAAATGGTTAAGGGTAGGCAAAAGGAAGAAAGTAAGTCAGTGATAAAAAGCAATGGAATCACAAAGAAGCTGGAGTCACTATGAACGGATGCAACAGCATTGAACAAACATTGATAATACAACTGCAGATGAGTCACGCTAAATATGTAAGCAGTAATGAATCAATGAAGAAGAAAAGAATGACCCAAGTGGGGCTCAAACAGCGAGGGTCAAGGTCCTTTGATGTACACAAGTAAGTGAAGATGAGGAAAAAAAAAGAGGGGCCCAATGAATCGTAACAATAAGGACTATGCTCACATCAATCCTCACAACTTCCAACTGGTTTTTACTCAAGAGCAACTCACTATGTCCCTCCAAGCTATTTATCTAGTTTATTTGATCCTTTGGGCTAGCATGCTCTTTGACCTCAAGAAACTCCACAGTGACATTTTCTCTGATCTTCCCTGTGATTGCCTCAACACTATTCACATGTCCCCTTTTGACTTTACCTCTGAATCCTGCTGGACCATCAACTCTGAAGGCTTTCTACATCTTGATAATGTCATATCCCTAATCCTAGCCAACTCCAGCCCTCTGATCCTCAACTTCTGTTCTCCACTTTCCTGTTCTTCTGGTACTCCAGTACTTCACTTTTTGTACATTCTAGTTATATTATGCTTTGTTTCCCTTATGTACAAGTCTTGCCTTTTAGATTTCCCCGATCCTGTGTTCACACAGCTCTGGTCATGTTTTCTTTCCAGCTTCATTTCCCTGGCTCTGGTTATTTACATTTCCTGTCATTGTTTTTGTACATCGCCTTCAATCTCCGTATATATAGTCCTCTAGTGTTGCTTATACTTTAGCTAGTTATCAATTTAGACAACCCAGACAAATCTGACTTCCCTATCTTCTCTTGCTCCTTTTCATTCTCTGCTCCTCTGAAATTCGGGATCACCAACAATCCGACAAGGGCGCAGCACTCCACTCCGAGTCACTGAAGCCAAAGTCCCCCTTTCATCAAGACAACTCCGGAATTTCTCAGAGCTCCTTCAGAGTTCATCCACCAAGTCTGGCCCAGTCTTAACAGATAATCAAATCTATATCTCTGACATCAATGATATTTGCCTCTGAGTCCTCTGGATCAAGCACAACCACCCCATCTCTGACCACTTTGGTCAAAATCCCATCTTCAAGCTTATTCATTGTGAATATATTTGGCCCAGCATTCAGATATTTGTTAAAGAATATGTCTCCTCCTGCATGGCCTGCTCTCATGTAAAGGTTCTGAGACACAAGTCTTACAGGAATAACTTCCCAACTCCTCCAGACATACTGCCACTCTTCAAACAATGCATATTCATCCTGACTGATGATAAGATGACATCTCCAGAGCTAGCAAAACTTTTCCTCCTCCATGTGTTTTCTAAACATGGAGTTCCCTCCCACATCACTTCCAACAGAGGCTCTGAGTTCATCTCCCACTTCTTCTGCTCTCTAGACAAGGCATTGGACATCAAGCTCCACTTCACCTCTGGTTACCACCCAGAGGGTGATGAACAGACTGAATGAATGAATCAAACCCTTGAGCAATACCTCCAGATTTAGTGTAACTATCAACAGGACAACTGGTCTGAACTCCTGCCTCTTGCAAAGTTCATGTACAACAATGCTCTGAATGCTACAACAGGAATCTCACTATTCTTTGCCAATAAGGGTTACCATCTGAACATCTCTGTCTACCCCAAATACAATCTTACCTCCATCTGAGCCAGAGAGTACTCAGTAGATCTCAACTCCCTTCACCAATTCCTCCATAAGTAAATAGCTGCAGCACAAAAGCAATACCAAGAACCAGATGATGTCAAGTGAACTCTGGCTCTTGACTTCAAGGTTAGAGATCAGGTTTTCATCAAGGCTAAGTACTTCAACTCTACTTGACCCTTTAAAAAACTCTCTGAGAAGAACTTAGGTCTGTACCCCATCAACACTCAAGCTGGCTCCCTTTTCTTCACACTTTAACTCTCTGATTCCATGAAGTCCATTCATCTGGTCTTTCATATTTTCCAGCTAGAACCTGCAGTCTCAAATACAATCCCCGATTGTGTTCAACCTCCTCCTTCTCTGGTGGAAGTCGACAGCGAACCTGAGTACAAGATCTTTGTTAGGATTTTTCTTTGCTTT
Organism: Austroboletus niveus; assembly: GCA_038090255.1. Taxonomy (NCBI): domain Eukaryota; kingdom Fungi; phylum Basidiomycota; class Agaricomycetes; order Boletales; family Boletaceae; genus Austroboletus; species Austroboletus niveus. Next base: position 39,401 of record JBBPMJ010000297.1, read on the forward strand.
TCTAGCATTGTTGGTTTATATTGTATTGTTATACAAAGATTCTTGGGACTTCCTGAAAGCCTCATTTTGAGTAGTATATAAAACCTGCAGATGAAAGTAAAA
>JBBPMJ010000298.1:0-39476 GCA_038090255.1 Austroboletus niveus
GTGAGCATGCTCGAGATGTTCTGGAGGGGGATGAGGAGGAGGAGGGGAGAGGAGGAGGAGGAGGAGGAGGAGATGGAAATGCGCTGGCCTTCTCCGTCTCAACTTGCCGCGTGGTGGCTGTGCGAATTTTCATTTTAATGGGTAACTAATTATAAGTCGCGGAAACAAAATAAAATAAAATACTGCGGACCGTCCTCCGAAAAGTTTCCATTTTTGGATACTCAGTCCGAAACAGGTATGACATCACGCTCTCCGATTTCCCCCTGTCCGTGTTTTCCGTCTCACCATGACTTTGCCCGATTTCTCCGGGAGACATATTGCCCGCTATCATCTTTCCGCCCCACTCAACTCCGGGGCGACGAGCACCGTATACAGCGCCGTGCACTCTGACCGTCCTGGAAAATTTGCCATCAAATGTTTCTCCAAGTTCGACCTCACCCCTAAACAGCAGCTCCAGCGAACCTCGGAAATATTTCACCACCATTTGGTGACAGGCTGCTCACCCCACGTGTTGCCCCTCCTGGAAATCATCGACGAGGACTCGCACCTCTTCCTTGTCTTTAATATTTGCGAGGGCGACCTGTTCCAGGCCATCTGGAATGATCGATTATATCTCCGAAATAACACCTTAATCAAGGAGTCCTTCATAGAGATTCTCGACGGCATCTACGCCTGTCATACCAGAGGCGTCTTTCACCGCGACCTTAAACCAGAGAACATATTGTTCTTGGAAGTCGGCGCTGGTGTCCAAATCGCCGATTTCGGGCTTGCCACCCGCGCACGTCTCTGCAAGGGTACCCGCTGCGGAACCCCAGATTACATGAGTCCAGGTCAATTCCCTTCTATTTCTCCTCTGCTACGCTAACCCGTCACCTAGAACAATGGACCGACGACGTGGTATATTACCCCAGTCTCAATGATGTCTGGTCCCTTGGCATCATCCTCCTTAACATGGTCACGGGTCGTCGTCCGTGGAAAGCTGCCCGAGAGTCCGATGCCCACTTTCAGGCTTTCCTCGAACAAGAGGATTACTTGTACAATACCTTTCCCATATCCCGGGCACTCAACGAGCTGCTCAAGTGGATTCTTCACCCGGTCCCCATGGACCGCATCCAGATCCCGCAGATACGACATGCCGTTTTGAACATTGACACATTTTACCGCATGCCTGGGTCATCTGACAATGCAACCTTTGGATGGACCAAGGGGGTCGCCGCGATTCGGTGGGTGTTTTCAATCGACGATCGTAGCATGACTGACACGCAACGTTGGATCAGCCCTTGCATAAACAGGGGCCGTTTTGATCCGCCAGATTCGTCCGACGAGTCAGAAAACAGTCGGTCCGATCTCTCTGGCTGTGCACCACGAAACCAGTATCTAGTTCACAAGCTGCTGAATTCAGAAGGTTTACTAGATGAAAAGGATTTGTCGAGTTGGTGATAGCTGATTGTATATACTTGCTGTACTTGAAATATAACAATCTTATCAGATTGGCACAGCTTTTTATCTTTTTCGACTGCATCGATCGTCAAGCGCCATGTCCGAGCTGGCCCTACATCCCACTACAGTCCTCTTTGCTCGTGGCACCCTCGCACGCCTGGCCCTCTGGCCTTCCCTGCGTCTCGCCGTACACGCATCCTGGGGCGGCCCCGCCTCCGCCGAGAAGCAGCGCTGGCTCGCAGGCGTCCTCGTTGATCAGTTCGAGCCATTTGTCCCCACCACCGCCACCACCCCATCCTCCTCGGACGCAGCGCCAGACGACGTCTACGTCGAGGAACTCCTCCTACAGATCATGGCCGACGAGTTCGATGTCGTGCTCGAAGACGATAGTGCAGCGCCCGTCGCGAGGGATATCATACGCCTCTTTGGTGCCGTTTGCGTGGGCGACGACGCGTTCGTGCGCGAGCTTGAAGCGCAGGCAGATCGCGTCAGGGGACGGGTGCCAGTGTACGAGAGAGCCGATGATAGTGAGAACGACAGCGACAGCGAGTGGGAAGACGAGGACGAAGACGGAGTGGGCGAGGGCGAGTCCGTACCACGCTTGTTGGATCACTCGGCGCAGCCTCCGCAGGACGAAGACGGATTTACTCTAGTTACGAAAAAAGGTCGGCGATAAGAGCCAAGTACGCATCCCATTCTGAACACAAGGTATTAATTGAGTAGCGAGGCATCTATATCTAAGTGAATCTATGAGCTCTCAACAAATGCCTTGCCCTTCTCAATGTTTTTCTTAAGTTCGGGCAAACACGCTGCCAACAGCTTCTCTTCCTCCGCAGACAAGGATCCGAGGTCGTGGATCTTCTCGACACCGTTCACCTGTACAAAGTCAACCGGTGGTCCATCACGAGGCGGGCAACACTCACCCCGAGCTCAACCTTGGAAGAGAAAAAGTCGATGCCCTGATCCTTGTAAAGTGGGCTCTGGACAAACGACGGTGTCACGACACCCTTTTCGCCGTTTAAACCCCGCAACAACGAGTTGGCAAACTTGGCACCGGCGTAAGCCATCGAGAGGGTTGCACTTCCTGCACCGTCCTTGGCCTTGACAACCTCGTCACCGCCGAATTGAATTCGGTTCACGAGCTTATCGTACACCTCACCACTGATGCTCTTGCCGTGCGCATTCTGGGAAAGCAACGGTACAATGGTCGCACCACTGTGACCACCAACGACTGTAATAGGCGTATCGTCGGGATGGGTTCCAGTGATGCCAGCAGTGAAGCGTGCAGCGCGTACAACGTCGAGGGTGGTCACACCGAATACGCGTGCAGGGTTGTAAACGCCAGCCTTGGAAAGCGTTGAAGCGACAATGGGCACGGTAGAGTTGACAGGGTTGGAAATGACGAGAATGTGTGCTGTGGGAGAGACGCGGCCAATGGCACTTGCGAGGTCACGGACGATGGAGGCGTTAGTCTACAACACAGTCAGTATATATCCAAAAAAAATATACATCAACGGAGCACGCACGTTGAACAGATCGTCGCGGGTCATCTTGCATCATCGTTAGTACAATACACATCACTAGACCGGTCATGAATTACTTACACCAGGCTGCAAGGCAGTGTGTGAGAAACCATGCCCGAGCGCATGACAAACAGACTGACCTTTCTGGGAACACCAGCGGGAATGACAACGACTTCGACTCCCTCGAGGGCTTCATCCAACTTGTCGGCAGCATATCCGTTAACCTACCACGCCCAGCTCAGCGTTCATTCCGTTTTCCCACCTCACAACCTACCTCGCTTGGAGTGTCAATGTGGCTGAGGTCGGCAGCAACGCCAGGAGCACCCCGAATATCGTACAAACTGAGAGAAGTGACCAATGGGTCTTTCTTGAGTAACAAGGACAAGGGCTGGCCAATTCCACCTCCGGCGCCAAGCACGGCCACCTTGGTGTTGCGTGCGGCGGTAGTGGAGAAGAGGCGTTGGCTGGCGAGAGCACGGACTGCAGCACGGGAGAACATCCTTGTCGTCGTCGTTGTCGTCGGTCGTCGTGGAACGAAAGAAGGAGAAAAGGTAAAGAATACGTTAGTCCTGATTTAATTTTCACCCTGCCACGGCAATTGCCGAATCATGTTCGGCCCGATGTTAATCCAGAGTCTAGTCTATGTATTGGTATGTACAATTAGTGTGGAATCTATCGCATGCGAAAGGTATTTCTACAAGGGTACGGTCTCCAGGGCGTCTGGCATACTTCCGCCCCTCTTTTTTTCCTCTACCACAGTAGCCACGCACGTTTGCTGTCTGCATCGGAGTCAGCACACGAAAACTCCAATCAAGTTAGTAGACATACGAATCGACCACGTCCCCCACGGGCGACGGAAAACTCGTGGTAAGTGAATGAGGCGGCCCGTAAAACGTTTCCATCTCCAAGATGACCCGCCGTATGTCAGATAGTGACATCCGCCTCATAGGCGTCGGATGCCAGATTTGGTGCAGGAGCGCATTCAAAGAGGTTGATATCGGATAGTGGTATAGCAAGTAGTTCTTGTTAGACCGAAATGCGACATAGTCGGTGTCTGTTTCGCGTGCGTCTTGCCATGGATGTCGACTCGTCACCATGTTAAACAGAACTACGCCGAGCGACCAAATATCCAGTGGCTTGGCGTAACAAAATATTCCGTCATCGTCCCAGCATTCTTGAGGCCATAGTCAGTTCAAAAATAAATGTTTGTAGCCACGAGTGACCGACCTGGACTCATGTACGTGCTGGTACCACATCGACCGTCTCTACAAACGCGGCGATCGATCGACATCCCGAAATCACCAATCTTAATATTGGTCCCAGTCGCGCTGCACATGATATTTTCTGGTTTGAGGTCCCGGTGGAAAATTCCCTTTTTATGACAGGCAGAAACTCCGTCTATTATCTCTACAAAGGCCTTTTTGATGAGGCCACCATTACTCCAAAACAGCTTTTTTTTCCATATCGCCCTGAATAGGTCCAGCTCGCATAAGGACATGGTCAGGAAGAAATGGCCTTCGGCTTCAAAGACGTCATACAGCCTGACCACGTTTGGACACCGAGTTACTGCGCTGTGATTGTCGATCTCTGCCATTTGCTGACGCAACCGTCCAGCGGTACTCCCCTTCGGTACACATTTTATGGCCAAAGCTGAGCTCTCCGCGGTGGTATCTACCGCCAAGTAGACAGTGCCAGCGCTCCCCGAGCCGAGAGGGGAAGAGCCTAGAAGAAAGCGCCCGATTTGCTTGCCAGAAAGTTCTCTTTGATCCATTGGCATTGAAGCAGGTGATGGGAGTAAAGGGTGAGGTTACGTGCTAGCCAGAGTTTGGCTAGCTATATAGCCCCTCACCTGAGTTACGGTGACTGACCAGAGTAACGCTTTGCATGACGTCACACCTGTTCTTCCCAGTCTCCGCGGGCCACGAAGGCCGGGTGGCGCGCATTCAGTAGCCAATGAGCGTCGCATTAATTCCGGAACGAAATACACCAACTGAATTCCGTCCAAGCTTTACCTTATCCAAGCAGATTAGTATGAGAAGCGATTATGCTACGGGTGGATTCTCATGTCACATGAGGCAGATCAAAGGCGGCGACGTCGAAGCTAGGTCTAGTCCAAGGGGCACGGGCCGCACGGTGTGAAAATATCCTTGGGGTCAATTCTCAGGGGGCCGAAAAAGGTCATTTCCAGCCTCCAGGCAATCTAAGCCGCACTTGGGCAGAAGTTTTTACGGCCAGTGCTCGCTACACGGCCCACGGGCCAATCGTGCTTGCGCTGTGGAATGCCGTTCTAACTCCGGAGTCCGACCATTCGTTATTTATATTATACGTATCAATGCAGACTAGTAGTTAAACATGATCTCGGAGGACTCTTATACAATAACTAGGTCACGACCACTGGCCATCACAAAAATTGGAGAAGCATGATATGCCATTGTATTTATTAGCAATGGAATATCGGGCATTGGACAGCTATTATATTACCCGATAATCCATTGCCAATAAGCATCACGCTTCTCCCATTTTCGTGATGCTGGGGGGAGCAGTGGCTTTGATCGATGGGGCTATTGCTGTCACCTGTGTTCATGCGAAGATGAGCTGTAGGTCTGCATGACTACTTGTATGCGAACATCCAAAGGTAAAAAAATAAGTCTTGAAAACTTTAATGACAGTACATGAAAAAGGGGGATTCAAGTTCTAGATCACCACGCTCCAAATTCAATATTCTTCTTGGAATCTTAGCTCGAGAAATTTACCGTGCAAATAAGGCAATTGTGTCACGTGTCACGTCATGCGTCACGCACCCGCGCGGTAAGTCGAGCGGGCAGCCTGCAGGCTAGCAGGAGGGCGGCGGACGGCCTCTGCACTGCACATCATGAAATAAAATTCACGCTTGGTCGAGGCGGGCAGGAGAACACTCAAGAGGGACATCTGGCCAGGATAAATACATAGTTAAATTTCTCGAGCCAAGTATACTTAATGCCCTTTTACTTTTTTTTTCGGCTTAATTCACTGGTGGCCCTTAGGGCAATCGTACAGAAACACACTTAGCACACTTTGGTAGTACTTATTTCCTTGCCGGACTATTTTTAAAACGTAATAAGTGCAAAAAGTTGAGCTAAGTGCAAATAAGGCCGATGCCGAATTGCTGATGCCTGACGTCTATTGCTCAGTACTGCTATTCCGCAGTAGACTTGTCAGTTGCTATGCAATGATTCCGGAATCAAAAAGCAATGTATTAAATAATTTCCATAAGTTTTTAATAACTAAAAAATAACAAACTAAAATTGGAAAAAAAGACTTGTTGGCATCAAATTATCGTCAACATGAACACCGCCCACTGATCGGACGGGGCATAGTGCCTGTTTGATCAGGAACGAAGGCTTTCCGATTACACTTCTGGATAAACTATCTTACCGTACTCTGCGAGGCCCAGGTAGGAACATATGTTGTGTGGCAGGCACTAGACTGTGACAGTCCTGGTTGGTTTCCAGCGAGTGAGACCGGCAGTCATCGGGAAAAGTCGACGACCATTGAACCCGGTATGCCAGTGGTATGCCCGACAGCTAAAACTCGACTCACCTATGGGAATTCTAGGTCACTCATTTGTTCAAACTTCCCAGTTGGAACGAATGATGTCACCTATTATAGATGCCTTTGATCATTCAGCAGGTCCCTAGCAGATCAAAGTCATGATGCGGATCAAAAAAAAAGACTATGACGTGTTGATGCAGCTCGAAGAATAAATTATGTTCTGCTGCTTCAAAGACTATTTCTACTAGGTGCGTACAGCTTCTCTTTCAACTTCTGCTCGTCGTTTCGATTGCTGTACTCTCACATTGTTCTATAGGCTACTGGACTACCGATCTTCATGTTCGTTTTGCACCCTAATAATCATCATCAGCTAGTTACGCGCATCCATCAGATCCAGGTACAAGCTTGACATTCGAAACTCCTGGACTTCTCGACCCAGGCAGCCCAAACAAGTTCTCTTTTTCAAAATTTCCTCTTGGAACGTGCGTGCAACAGAACCGTCATACGTCGTCCCGACTTTTTATTGATCTTCGGCGCTAGTGTGAACGTCGAATATAAAAAGGGCGGGTCTCCAGGACTACATTCTCCAGTTCCCCGCAGCCCACTTACTCGACACCGTTCTTTTATCCACTCCTACTCCCTAGACATGTACACATTCGCTCTCGCCACCGTTTTAAACGTATTCTCTCTCTCTGCAGGGGCGGTCCCGTTGAAATCCAACTCGCTCCAAGCAAGGTCTAAGCAAGGCAATGTCGGTCGAATTTTGGAATGCCCCTTCGACGTGCCATGCTGACTTGCGTACAGGGAACGTATTTCTATGTCGGTTTGGGCGCTTGCGGCTGTACAAATGACAATTCCCAACTCGTAGTCGCTATTTCCTCTGCACTGTACGGCACTGGAGACGATTGCGGCAGGGTCTGCGTCATCCTCTCGCGTTCGATATCGCACCTGACTTTCGGTTTCTAGCATGTCACCATCACGTACCCGCCTACTGGAGTGACAGAGACCGCCCTAGTCGTTGACGAGTGCATGGGTTGCTCCACGGACAGTTTAGGTGAGGTCTTTTGGCCCTTTCCAAGTGTCGGTTTTTCACTAGTGCTCCAGACATGTCCCCCACCTTGTTCCAGAAGTTCGCTGATTTAGTCGTCGGTGAGATTCCCATCGTCTGGAGCTGGACATCCTGAGCGCGTCATTTCTGGTATAAATTATCTAAAGTTATATATGATGTTCTCGGCGATGAACGGCTGTACTGTAGAATAACATGTTTCGATCGCGCGCGTAGACTGGAGGCTGCCAAGTCATCCATTTTTTCCTTGAATATAAAAATTTATCCAAGATTTGATCCGTCCGACGACTAGTGCTCCCGAATCGACGTGAATTGTCAGTCGCTATCGCCGAGCAATCGAACCTGACTTATCAAGAGCACACGATCTGATTCCCATACAGAAAACCTGAGGTTATTTATACATTGGCCGTATATATTGGATCGAAGGACCCGGGCCGCCGTACAAATGTATACCATTTTTTACCAAGCGGGGAGACCCAAGAGTTCTGCAAGCGTGTTGAGAGCAGAGTTGACCAGACTGAGAACGGGGGTCAAAATTCCGATGAGAGTGCCGACAACAAACGGCTGCAAAAAGGTGGTGAGCTGCTTGACAGAGGCGCTGAAAAAAAAAGGTAACATGAGTACTTCGTCACGATCATATAGTTAAAAAAAAACGTACAGCAAGTTGCAGACGAGGGTGATCGTGTCAGAGGCAGTCCCAGCAAGAATGCCCTTGACGGCCGGAATCAAGTTGAACAAGATCGAGTTCAACAGCTAATTGGATGGACTCGTTAATCGTTGGAATTTCTCGGAGTCCGATTCGTACTCACTCTGAGGAGGGAGACCACGACCGGGCTGAGGGCAGACAGGTTGGACGAAGACAAGTCGACGCCCTGAGAGGCGCTGTGGATTTCACTCGCGGTGTCGGAGACGACCGAGTTGATCTGGGTAACGACCGAGTTGACTTGGGCGACGTCAGAGTTCTGCAGGGCGGTAGCTAGACAGCGACAGTGATCAGATTGACGTTGCTTAAGATAAATGGCAGACGTACAAAGCTGCTCGCTCAAAGGCTCGAGTTTGCCGTTGGCAGCATTGACGATGTTGACGATGTTCTGGACAGAAGCATCAGAAGCACCAGTGGAGGGAGCGGCAGCGGCAAAGCCGGTAAGAGCGAGCAAAAGTGCAGGAGCAATGGAGAAAAAGCGCATCGTGTACGACAGGGAGTGAAGAAAGAGAGGCTTGTACTCGAAGAACCTGGCTTCCGATGTTGAATCCTGCAGGAATTTATAGGCCTAAAGATGGCCGTAATCGCGGCCACCTGACAATAAAAATCGTCCCGTCGTTTCTTGCGCGTCGTGGTCGTGTCTCAGGGTTTACGGCTAGATGTGATTGCGGCATTTCGACTTTTCTTGGCGCCATACACTAACGTTCTGGCATGTCCGATCGTAAAAATATCCAAACCTTCACTTTCTTTGTAAAGAAAAGTCGAGATTAGTGGCTTGACTGAATCTCAAGCAGCCAACCGGACGCTCGGCGCGTCCTACCACACCTTTTTCTGTGGCCACGATGTTTTCCCAGACAAGGGCTTCCCTGATTCGTTTTCCAACACGAATTGTCGACCCTACCTTATCACCACAGTAGTCTCGAATTCTTGGGAAAACCCTCTAGGTTCGGCCCGGGTCGAGAACATCGAGGTTTGGCAGGCTGTCAGTGTCTGTGGATCATCGGCGCCACTGCCTTCTTCGCGCGTCGCCAGTTGGCAATTTGGCATGAATGTGGGGGGTGTTACTAGCAGAGCAGCCCTGTTTCATCGGAAAAAAATAAGTCAGCCATGCTCAAGTACGATGGAATAGACAGAAGACACCTTACGGCAAGGAATACGTATGGAACAGAGAAACGCCGATAAGTTTATTGACAGGGTGGGATCCACGAGTGAATCGCGGGTGTCGGCGAAACCCTTGTGTCAATTTTTGCAGAGATTCCCTCCAAATGACGACATTTAGTAACCCTTGCGACGTGCTGACTTCAATTACTCTTGAAGGCGAGTCCGTCAACGACAAGGTTTAGTCAACTGCTTGGTCACGTCGGCGGTTTATAGAGCGAATTACCTGGAAGGTTCTCTGCAATTCACATTGCCATGAATAACTGTTCATCATTATTATTGTCGTTGTCTGCCCCATTTACCGAAAGCGATTTGGTTCAGGAACACCTTCAAATCTTCATGCCAGGTATGGCGAGTTGATCGAACGAACTTGGTGAATAGTATTCGTACGAGAGACGATGTATGTACTCGAATTTGAGGATCGGGGGTACATAGTAGTGCGCTGAAGGGGTGAAACTGGCCGCCTTCAGTTTATGTTGCTCAGCAACGATCAAATCACGCACATATTTTACAAAGCAGTTTTTTCGGATCCCCGAGGAGCCGACTTGGCAGCCTCGACCTGTGACAGCATGGGATGATCGTGCCTCGTCCTCGTGTTCTGACAAAGCCAAAATTGGAAGATAGGTGGAAATTTGCTGCAGAAGGTACCCGTGTTTTACCCTGTCCAGTTGGAATTCGAACAAGAGCGTGAACATGACCCGCAAGCACGCGCTAAAGAATACAACATGTGCACCTCATAATTTAAATGGGTGGCCGAAGTCGGTCTAATCAGAGGTGAGCAGTTCGGGCCATTGGCTGGCAAGCTTATCCCTAACGTAAAGTATATCTCGGAGAGATTTTCGAAACATATGCTTGTCGCAGCCTGTGGAGAGACACATCGAGATGGCTGTGCATTAATTATCGTATAGCTACGAGCTGTCGCATGCCGATCAGTCGACAGAGGGTAAGAGTCGAAAACATACTAGTAAGCCTCAATTCGTCAGAAACAAAGACGTGACCGCACAAAGCAGGAAAATACCAACATAATCGATCCCAATGCACGTAGGTAACACGTGTACGACGCAGATAACACAGGGAAGTATCCATTCCTTGAATTCTTTTTATGAATAAAGACCACCGGCGGAGCATGGAACCACTGACACCTTCAACATATCTCACTTCCCTTTGTCCTCTGGCTCCGAGTTCCTGTTTTTGGGTGCCTATCGTAGCATGTCCTTGAAACGCGCCAGCCTCACCCTAGTCGCATGAAATCGAGCAGGTATTCTGAACCAATTCTGAAATTCACATTCACGATGACCCTACAACTGACCAACTCAACGCTTCGTAATGGGGTCAGCACACCATCAATCACCTACGCGGGAACGGAGAACGTACTCGTTGGCGCCGTGATGATCTCACGCAGTGACAGTTCGTTGAACGCATCAGTGTCTTTCACCGTCCGACTCAGTTTTAGCGCGCGAGACGGTTAACTTGCGGGTGACATTCAAATATACAGTTATCGTGGTCAGGGAATAAAAGATAATGGCATCCATAAGCTTGTTTGATCAAGCGTATTGGGAACTTCAAGTTGAAAGTTCAAGCTAGCGAACTTATTGGTTGGCGGTGCCGTAAACGCGTATACCGGCAAACGCCGAACGCCTAATCTATTCTTGACGTCTACCTCTGGCGCTACGAGCGGCGTTGAGATGAACCCGCTTGATCGTGCGCGTGATGGGCCTGAGCTGGCGTTCATGCTGCGACGTCATGACAAACATGTTTCTGCAGAGGGCTGGTATTTTCATTTGAGCGTTCAAGTGCTTTTGTTGTGTTGCATGGTTCGCGTCTGGGACACAACCATCCTTTTTGATGTTTAGAATGTTTTTCCCTGTCTAGAGCCTTAACTATACCAGATTATCCCCTTAATCCCCAATATTGTACGTGTCTTTTTTCCTTGTCACGTTTTCGTCACACATCTGGGGCGCTATTTTCTTTCCACGTCTCGTCACTCGCGTTACTTTCGGATCTTCGTCTAATCTTCAACCCAACCTGATCGCTCTCTATTCAGTACGCATGAAACCGTCCACGTTCAAACTAGCCAGGCGAGTCTACCGAAATCCGTCGACCTTATGATGCCATTGACACGTGTTCCCAACCAACCACAGTAATCAAATCGGTGAGTTGAAACCATCATGACTTCAAGTTTTCGCTACCTTTTTTTATTCATCTATCTTGCCTCCTTTCCACAGGTGCCAAATTCTGGGAAGTGGTTTCCGATTGAACAGCATGGTCTCTAAAAGGGGAACAATGACATGCAGCTCAAGCCTATCTTGATTTACTGCAATGAGATCGGTGTAAGCATTTGGGATGCTTACTACCTTACGCCAATGGCATCCTGTATCCTTAACAACACCAACATGGCGACCCCCAGTCACGCCTCTGCTAGGGCGTATAAATAGGGGACTGCATCTATGTATCAGTTAGCTTTTCGCTCTCAATCTGTACGTTCATCACGCTCTGTCGCCACCTTAGGCTGTGCACTAAATGTGACCTGTTTCGTCCGAGTCAGCAGGTGGAGCAAGTCTCCTTATGATCAGCAAGTTCTCTCGTCTGATGCATTTTTTTCATCGCTAAAGTGATCGGCCATAGCACCTTACATACCAACCATGCAGTGGAAGCCGCCTGACATGCGGCATGGCTGGCCCGGTTGATGACTGGTGCGTGAGCGTTGGTCGTTGGTCAACCGATGATTGGACGAATCATGTCAACATTGACTCGTTGGTTCAAACTCCCCATATTTCACTTCTCCAAGGTGTGAAGGTGCTCGGAGAACTATGTCACTCGATACAACTCAAAGAAACCAAGCGTGAGCATAAAGATGTTTGTGGACATTGATAACAAATCGTAGATCATGTTGTGACCTGTACCTCTATTCGAGCTCGCCCGTGCCGGCCCTCCAATCATCGATCTTGCATCATCCACTCTGACAGGCTCACCGCAAGCGAAGTAAAGCCATGGACGCTAAAGATAGAAAACCAGATCCATCAAACCAGGCACAGGGAAGAATGCCCGCCATAGTAGTCACCGCCACCCACGAACCCTTTTCGCGCCAAAATTTGGGCGTGCTGGAGAGAAGTGTGTGGAGGCAATCAGAGGGTGCAGAAGGACGTTAAGGTTCTGACAGTTTCTGGCAGACATGGAAGGTTTTGCAGCGGCGTTTGCAACGAGTGAGGTGGTCATCAGAGTTTAGACGATCAATGCGTGGTTTGTGTATAGAGTACTCAGAGGCATAAGCGAGTTGAGGGCGATAGAGACACTGTCGAAGAGGCAAGGAGAGAATTTGTCTTAGAAACGTCGGAAAAAAGGTAGCGATCTGTTACTCGAAGAGATCGAGGGATGTTGTCAGGGAACATGACATCAGTTGTGGAGGAATAACATTCCAGAGAACAGATGCAAGCATCCAATATAGCGAGCGACTGCCTCAGTCGAGGCTCAGCGTCAGTACAAATGTGGATACGAACACAGGAGCAGGCTGGGACAGATTGGCTGGAGTGGAGCGAGTGTTCTTCAGCAGAGCTCCATAGAGGCTTCAGGTAGAGAGCGTCATGCATGGCAGTTGACCAAACTTGTTTCCGAGCAGTCATGAACAAGGTTCAGGATGGTTGCATTGTCAACATTGGTCGAGTTCAGGGTTTGGCAGTTTAAAAAGATCTGAGTGTAGCGGAAGTCAAGGAAGAAACAAAGAAATGGAACCACCTATTTCAGAGACGATGGACGTCCCAGACTTCCTAGTGAACAATCCGAGGCAATCTGAGTGGGGATCACCCACCCTATAGTCAGCCTACTTCCACATTGGACACATCTCCACGTCTCAATGCACTATTGAAATCTTCAACTCATACCGAGGAACGAACAAATTTCAAAACCGTCCCACCTTGCTGTCCACTTCCTGCAGCACAGTCGTAGGACTACGTGACACCCACCCACATCGAAACAGCAAAATTATCATCTGGGCAATATCCTTGGTAAGATCGACAGCCACCACTCGATCACCTCTGGTCTAACCCTAACCTAAGCTTGACATTTCGTCGATTGAGGTGGCACCGCATTTCGAAGGACTGACAATAACAGTTGCGGCAGGAACTATTCGACACTTCAGCGTAAGGTTCCTTTGTCGGGCGCCGATGAATTATTGCATCCGCAGCCCTGCCGATGGCCACTGGTTCAGAAAGAAAGTCATCCGAGTCAAAGGATGTTTCCAATTGGTCCGGAGTGCAACAGCACTGAAGTGGATGACAAGGAGGTTCTCGTGCCGAAAAGCTGGGGTGAACCCTCAGGCGTTTCTCCGAAAAATTGCCCTCAGAGAACTGCTGAGACTAAAGTGGATGGCATCGTTCGTCCCACGTTTAGGACTGGCACCGACAACAACCGTCCAGTGCTGCAAGGGTGAAGAGACTCCCGAGTCCCCGAATCCAGAGTTAGCGGAGGAGGCAATCCGAGGGGTGACACCAGAGGGAGAACCCATCGATAACCTCGGCCTGCGAGGAACTGACGAAGCCATGGTCAATGTTGGGGATAGCCAGCGGATACGGCGCTTCGTATTGACGCCCTAGACGACAAACAATGACTTGGGTGTCTCCAGCATCTACGACATCAGGTCGCGTCAAGAACGAGTGCGACAGCGACGAAGAAAAAGCGACGTACGCGGCACTGTGGTCCACCAACGGTAGTATGCCCGCCCTTGTGGGACGCGATGGCGTTGGAGACGATCGAGTTTGTTGATTTGGACTTGGAAAACGACGGAGAGAATGATGGGGAGTGCTAGGCAGTTTTATACCCTGAGCGAGTACACGTCTGACTCCTGAGAGTCCGAATGCATTGAATGGATTTGGCATCCTGTATGCTAAGCATGCTTTCGTACGTGTATGCTTGCTGCACCCTTTATACAGGCTCGTCTTTTCACCGTACACCTGCTGTCTTTGATGTGTTCAGGCCTGAGGCGAACCAGACGGCGGGGGTAAAAATTTATCAGTTGAAAATGATGAAGGAAAACTGGCGCTTATTCCAGTTGTTCTCCAGAGCATGTTCTATATGTTGGTGGCCCCATTCCACCCACGATGAGAGCACGTCAGAGCAGGAAGCCGGGGCCCGGGGTCAATGACCTGAAGTTACATGTATGATGTCTAATAGTTACTGCCAACCGACGTGTTGCTTTTAGTTGCACTTCCGCCTGAATGATGGGCTGCAAGAGGTACAGGCGGTCATCGATTAAAACGTGGACGACGATTCTGGGACTCTGAATCGGATGCGTCCATCATGCAACTTTCGCTTAGACGACCGAAGAGGTAATGTCCATCATAGGGGACGGTGTGCGTGGTACTATCCACTCTCCAATGGAGGTCCTTTACCAATCTATAAATCCAACCAACTTCCCCTCCCAACTCCACCAAATCAACTCATCCTCTTCTGCCAAATCTTCCTCTAAACCATCTGTGCGTGCGCCTCCACTGGATTTAACCCACATCCCTTGTACTTTGTTACCTTTCGTTTGCTTTTTGGGGATCATTGCAGAGGGAGCGAGCTCCCCAGATTCCACCAGAAAGGTAGCAAGATAACTGTCCAACGAAGGACATAGGTTCTGGCGAGGTATCCAAGAAGGATGGTCAAAACGCCGTGGTGCTCTCAGCAGGACGTGTATCTGCGTTGGAGCTAACAAACGGTCAGAGAGAGATCGCACAAGTAGTGTATATGTGACACACCCATTTCGGACACTAATCCTTGCCCGTCGTCCTCCGCGCATGCGCTTGCGAGCGTGCGCGATAGCAATCGTTCTGCAGCTCGTACCATTTCCGGATCTTCCACTCGCAAAGGTGGGGGCTTTGGAGGTGTGTTTAACGGCGATTTCAATGGAGGAGAGTCAGAGTCTGTAGAAAGTGCAGGAGATGGACTTCTGGATGGAGGCGGCGGTTCGTCGTCATCAAAATCGGAGGTACTGTCGTCCAGTTCCTCGTTGCTGCTTTCTACATCTTCATATTCGCTTTGCTCGTCTCCTTCTTCATCCGAATCGCTCGCGCTGTCCTCTGTCTCCTCTGAAATAACATCGTCGCGCAGTCCCCACACCTTTGTTTCCAATCCATCGATGCCGACAATCACGCGGGATTTGGCAGTGCCGATCGTTGGACCGAGTGCAACAGCGAAGAAAGCCCTAGCTGTGCCATGTTTCTGTACATCCGCTCCCGTTCTAGTTTCTTTACTCTCAGGAGAGCCTCGGAGGGCAAGTGCAGTCGAGAGGGCAATAAAGGTCGTATACAGATGCGATGCGAGGGTGTCGAACGAACTCAATAGTTCTTGACGTTTCTTAGAAGCACGAGTCGTGGACTAGGGGTCTCGTTTAACCCGCGTGAGCAGACTTGTAAGAATGTACTCACGTCCTTTGTGGGCATCTTGGCCAGCTGGACGATGGGACTGCGAACGAAAGTTACGACCCGGAGACAAACAGAAAGGACTGCACTAACAATGGAACTTGATTTTTGAGAAATAATACATGACCTAGAAAGCTGATGCAGAGCCTGCTCGCCATATTATGGCTCACGATGTCCGTGTCGAGCACTACTGTTGGTACAATGGAAGAGGTCGCGGGAGACCTAGTGCTTGTGTGCTCCGCTTTTTCGTCGACGGTCGAGTTTCGGGACTGAGAGAGCGTCTGCATGTCGAGCGAGCTGAGTATGCGCATGAGTGGTGCAAGGAAGAGGCAAGCGCGATACGGTCACGTGAGTGGGACCAATGCATCTGTCTAGACGCGACATACAATCTCGCCGTGGAACAACGCAAGCCACCCGTCTTCCCTCGTCGCCCATTCCCGCCAAATGTTCGCGATCCTCTCCAACTTGGCCCGGCCCGCAAAGCCCTTCTCGACCGCCCCAGTGGCAAACGACGAACTCACGACGCGTACAGCATGCGCCTCGGCCATCAGCGCCCGCTCCTTCGGCGTGCTGTAACACCACGCTCCCGCAGAGGCGTCGATCGCCTCTCTCTCAAACCCAGCTGCCATCGCCCACGTGACTAGCCTTCGCCCCGCGTCCGGTTCTCCGCCGTTTGCCCTGGCGAGCTGCTGGTGCAGCACGACCCACTCGCCCAGGAGGTCTGTCTCGGGGTACCACGCAAACGTCTTCGAATCCGACTCTCTCGCCGCGACGAGTCCCCCCGGCTTGGCGACCCTCTTCATCTCCTTGAGCGCCTGGACCGGATTGGTCACGTGTTGGAGTACCTGGTGACAGTGGACTACGTCGTATGTGTCATCGGGGATGTTCTCTAGGTTGCAAATATCACCGCGTGCAAACGTAACGTTGGTTACCCCCTGTTCGGCAGCATGTTGGCGCGCCTTTTGGAACACGTCCGAGTCTTCGGGTCCGTACTCGATCCCGGTGACATGTCCCTCTGGAACAAGGCGTACAAGGGAGGTGGTGATCGTCCCCGGTCCGCAGCCGACATCGAGAATGTGCATGGTCGGCTGGAGATGTTTGATAAGGTAGGCAGCCGAGTTCTGGGCTGTCCGCCATGAATGGGAGCGGATGACAGATTCGTGATGACCTTGAAAGTATGTTTCATCTGCATTTTCTGGCATGTTGATCAGGGCTCGCGATCTTGTGAATAGACTGAGAGGGGTGCGAATGTCAGAAGATGTTATCAGAGGGATCGCATGTTCTCACTTGTCTGGGTACGTAGGTCAAACAGAACAAAGACGCTGATGAAGCGATGCTGATATGATAACAAGTACGTACTCCTCAGAGTATGACTCACTCAGGCTAAGGCGACCGCCACGACCAGTGCGCCCTCGCTCCGAGTTCAGTATTAGTGAAGCTGCTTTATTTTTATTATATTCTGAGCTACACCATGAGAGCTACACCATGATAAACCGGTACTTGTGAAACCAGATGTATGCTTGTATCCATTGCTCCGCTAGCACACCTGGCCTAGTTCTAATATATCGTCTATACATAGCCAATGTAATACATTTTCGACTTGCTTGATATTGAATTTCAACTACTCCATCAAGGTACAGAAACTTGCAACATCCACAGGTGAAGTCTAAACTTTTTGACCAAGGGCACTACGAACAGCAGAGTACCCATGACTTACGCTAGATTCTACATCTCCTCCATGGAACAAGTGTTCACGACATATTTGAAAAACGCCCCTTCATTTGTCCACCACTTTTGGCTAGCCGATGCAATTTGAAATGATCTGATTATAAAACGCGGTATCTTGGAATCGCAGAATACCCAGATCGCTGACAACGGCCGTCCAGTGCTGTGATGGTGAAGAAGCCGAGTCTGGCACGAGTGGTACAACTAGGCTGGGGTGGGAGATCGTCCGTAGCCATGACTCGCCGGTTCCTCATCAAAGCTGTATAGTAACTGATACGTTTAGGCTCATCTCCGCAGCAGCCAGCGCTCGAGCCTTGGGGACAAACGTCTTCATTGCCAGACCAGCAGGTATGACACGAGATCGGCTTTTGCTCGGTCGTCCTGCAGGGACTAATGCGTAGGCATGTGGAAGAAAAGACTCGGATGTGAGATCTTGCGGCACATTCGAGGTCTAGTCATCGTCTTCGAAACTCTGGGTGGCGTGTCGACTAACGTCTGGGCCTTCGGGACGAACGACTTCGAAGCGATCTGAGACGAGGTCGACACTCAAGAACAAGTTGCCAACGGAACGCTTCCCTGCTCCGGTTGTGTTGAAAACCTTGGTTTGCGTGCCGTTCTTTGGTCACTCTGAGATGGCCAGCAACTCAGCCTTTGGGACAAACGTTTCCGTCGAATGATTGGCAGTCTTTCTGGTAACCCTAAGCGATACGTCTTCCTTCGACTGTTCCACATCGATAAACGACGGCATTCAGGACCAAGTCTGCAGTGGAAGAGGCTGCCTTGTCTTGTTCATCGAGCCCTCGGATGGCGCTGACGTTAGCCTGGAGTGTTGTTCGGGCTTCGGGATGTCGGGGACAATTCTTGACAAAGAGCTGGTTCGGAGACTCTGTCTTGTCGCCGCCAACATCATAGCCGAAGTGAATATGTCCCTTGTACTTCTGACTGAGAATCGGTGCTTGCTTAATGAACCGATCTTGGACATCTGTACCGCCGTGGTGTCCACCGCGGTCAGTGAATTCGCATCGAACATCTGCGAAGTCTTCGGGCATGCTGTAGAATGACCCCGACATCGGATATATATGCTCGAGGTAGAAATTGAAGCCACACTGGACAATGAACCAACTCGTTACATTCGTATCGCCGTCTTCGTTGTCGCAGTCATCGATTCCGCCCAGATCGTCTATCTTTGGGTGGACCCTTTTGAGTTGTGTCGGTAGAGGCCCGCCGAGCAGTGACTTCAAATTGATGCTCGATGGGGGTGCTCATGCTAAAATGCTATATCCCTGTGTCCACCACGATCGTCGAAAGATATTTGAACGTCTCCCTTGGCTGAGCAAGTCCTCAGGGCACGATGTCCATGGAAAGAAAAGTGGAGATCGCCTGGGGGTCGCAACCTCCTTAGTTATACGTCCCGGAACGAGCACTTGTACTGATTCGCACGAGTCGGAGATCGTTTGCATCGCCACGTTCACCTTGATCGTCTCTCCTGGAACAGCACTTGTACGGGCTCGAGCAGCGGGTTGGGCTGTAGAGTACTTGGTAGGAGCACCGGCTGTTTGGTTGCGTCGACTCCAACAGACTTTCTTCTCGTGACTTGTCCTGGGTAGGTAAACGAACTGCTGGACTTTGAAATTACAGGTGAAGAACATGCTCGATGCTTGACAAAGGCTGCCTCGGTGACCGTGGTCACCCTTGTCGTCGGTCCAGGCGCTCGCACCTTCGACACGACAGTTGGAAACGAACTAGTTCGGGTCGTCTGCCAGCGAGAAGCCAACCACCGCGATCCGCCGTTGGGAGGGCTAGACCGGGTTGACTGCGTCGTAGCTGCCTCGGTTGCTTCGCTCGAGGTGTGCCCATGACTTGACGCAAGCGAGCGGCGGGGCGCCTCCGGCTTTGGAGCCACCACAGCAGGTAAGAAAATCGCTCGCTGCTTTGTTGGGGCTGCCCCGGTAGTTGCCGTCGTTTCAACCAACTTTCTTGTCGCAGGTCTGGGTGAGCCCGACGTGGGGGGGACAGTCAGCAAAGAAACCGTCCGGGATTCGACAGGAACTAACCTGGTAGTCGCGGTCGACTAGAAGACCTTACTCTGCGCCGCGACACGCGACCCCTCCTTTGAAGGGACATTGCCTTCGGAGCGACACTAGGCGGAGAATCAGACGATAACGCCAGCCTGCGAGGAACCGACGAAGCCACGGTCGACGTTGGCAACGCCAAGGGAACCCGGCGCTTCGTATCGACGTCCTCGACGACAATCAACAGCTTAGGTATCTCTGGCATCTAAGACAAAGTCCCGTCAAGAACGAGAGCGACGGCGATGAGGAAGAAGCGACGTACGCGGCGCTGTAGTCCACCAGTAGTAGTATGCCCGCCCTTGTGGGACGCGACAGCGATGGAAACGTTCGAGATCGTTGACTTGGACATGGCAAACGATGAAGAGAACGATGGGAAATGATATAAAAGACAGTCATGGGCGGGCGAGAGACCCTTTTATACGCTGCGAGTACGCGTCTGAGAGTAGGAACGCATTAACGATCGGCCGTATATGGATTTGGCGTCCTCCGAGTGCATATTACTTGATCGTCTGGATTTGGAATTGGCATGACTGGTACTGTTTTGGGTGCTGTTCCTCCTCCATATCAACTTACCCCAACCCTCCGCCCATTCCTCTTACATGCCTACCCGCCTGTTGACCCATTTATACGCGCTGATGAGCACGAGTTTGCAACAAATATTCACGCTGTCTGCTACCACGCCTGTAAGCGTGTGCGCTTGCTGCACCCTCTGGACCTCGTCCTTTCGCCCCCTTCCCACTTACACCTGCTGTTCTTGATGTGTTTACACACATGGACAAGGTTCATGCGCATGCGTGCATGGATCCTGCCTTTTCTCCTGTGATAAGCACTTGGTTGCCAGCATTTGATTTTACAAGGTCTGAGACCCCCATGTCTCCATATGAACTTTCTCTAAGTAGGTTGTACTATGGCTCCGGATGTCATCGCACTTTAGGGCGCGTTCTTGTGTTCTAGAACATGCCGCCCTCTCGGGTTATTGAAGGTAAGTTAAAGGTTTGATACGCCAACTAGTACCCTCGTCAATACTGAAGTGACCGTCCATCTTGCCGGACCTGAAGCGTGGGCAGCTCGAGGAGGATCATTCACCTCGTTGGGCGAGCGAACATAGTCGAGCACCTGTGGGCCGTGCAGGACTGGAATGATGGAATGTGCGGCAACGTATTATGTTGCAGACCTTGTTCTATAAGTTCCGATATCATTGGAATTTGGACCCGTAGAGAAATTTGGGATTGGAGGCGGGTTCAAACGTGCTATCATCTGATACGCCGAAACACAAGCTAAAGGATGTCTAGACTTTCTCAGACTCTCAACTGAGATGTTTTAGTATACTGGCACCAGTATAAAAAGGGGTTGGCTTCCCGCGTATGCCACTCTTGCGTTCCTCATGTTCCATCTCTTATTCGCCACAACTCTCCTGCTGTCTCATATCCTTACGGCCGTTGCATTCAACCCGCACGGATACAGCACAAAGGTTGCCACGTGCCCTGCTGTCGACCGGGTCCTCAACCAGACGGAAGA
Organism: Austroboletus niveus; assembly: GCA_038090255.1. Taxonomy (NCBI): domain Eukaryota; kingdom Fungi; phylum Basidiomycota; class Agaricomycetes; order Boletales; family Boletaceae; genus Austroboletus; species Austroboletus niveus. The sequence goes on from JBBPMJ010000298.1 coordinate 21,135, forward strand.
CATTACCATCGGTGAGCACACCGCCTATATGCGTTCTCCAAGTTCATGGTTTCACGATTTAGAATATGTTGATGTTAACCCTTCTGCGAAACCGACCATTTTAATGGTACATGGCTGGCCGAGTCTGTGGAGCACGTGGGGCCAGCAGGTTGAATACTTCGAGGTATGAAATTGTACCTGCCTTACACAATAATATCACCGTTCCTATCTGTTATTTCAGAACGATTACCGCTTGGTGGCCATAGACGTCCGTGGATTCGGAGGGTCCTCGCACCCCTCCGACATACAGTCGTCAAGTACCATGGCAGACATCACGGGAGATTTGGCTTGTGTTCTCAAGCACGCCCAAGTACAGTCTGCAATCTGTTTAGGGTATGTTCATCTATTGGTCTATCTGATTCCCCTACTTCTTGCCTTGAAGCCACGACTGGGGTTCAGTAACCTGTTACGAAGCTGCGAGAAGACGGCCCGATGTGTTCACAGCCGTTATTGGTGTAACGATTCCGGTAAGCCAAATTATAGGTTACCAGGCCAGAGTTCGCGCATTCATTCCTGCAAGTATCTTCCTTATTCCAACCCCTTCCAACCCATCGAGTCGATTGCAACATTGATACCCACGCTTTCCTACCAAATCTTTTTTGCCCGAAACACTTCTGAAGCAATTACTGAGCTGGACAGGGACGTCAGGCGCACGTTGAGGGGTACATTAAGAAGCGTAGGGAGTCCGCCTCCGAAAACATTTTTGCGTAGCCCGGAGACGTTCATGGGCGCATGGGATGGAATAGATGCGAGTTTTCTCTATTGTTCCTGATCGATTTCCTTGACGCAGGTGTAAAGATCCCTCCGATCCCCTTCTTTTCGAAATCAGAAGAAGATTACTTCGTAGAGAGGTTCAGTAGACAAGGCTTTGATCATTGTAAGTGTTTTTTTGTTCATGGTGTTTCTTCGCGCAGGCTGATCATATTTGTTATCTCCCAAAAGCATTGATATTTTACACCAGTGGGGTGATCATCAATGTCTCACTTCTCCTGTTTACTTCCCTGTGCTAACGAGGGTGTATGCGTCAGAATAAGTATGGGTCCTGGAAATCCGCACACGAACAAGGAAATTTTACCATTTCCCAACCCGTTCTGTCAGTTCTTCCTCTGAAGGTGCGTCTTTGCGTTGTGGATAAGGTACTCGGCATGATGATACTCTACTCAAGGACCCCGTCGCGGACTGGATGATGGTGGCCGAGTCTTTCAAAGGAGCTGAGTATCTGCCACGGTTGACTACAAAGGTAATGTGCATACGAAAGTGTGCACAATACATAACAATCAGATCGTTTGCTCGCTGATACATGCATACGTATGCAGACGATGGACGGGGCGCACTGGCCACACATGGAGTTCCCACAGACATTCAACACGATCATGAGCAAGTGGCTGACAGAAGTTGGATTCAAGGATAGCAAAAACGAGAAAGCCAGTTTGCAGCAGGAGAGAGGCCATGCTTTGAGCGACGAACTCTGAAGATACCTCGACAGCAACGCACTAGACGATAGATTTGTGTGTGGGGTCCTTTTTTCAAGTTCCAACAATGTATATACATCCCGGCCGTTCGCCATGCATGTAACAATCGCCTTGTATGCGTGTAGTTTTTCTAGATTTCGAGATACGCACCCGGATTTCGCGACGATGACATTTGTCCTGAAGGCCTAGGCTTTTAGTCACAACAGAACGGTCGCAGGAAGAGGAAGACACGCTACATAGGGTTTCCAAGGTGATGGCCAGAACTCGATTATACATTGGTCGCCACATAACGACTGCAGAGAGGCATACTTTCCTAGATGACCCAATTTGATCTGTCGGTCACTAGATATACCTCCAGATTTCTTGAGGAATATGTTTGTCCATAAGCTCGAGGACTGGTCGCTATGGAGCGGTTCAAGGATGAGAAGTGTAGAATCTCTAGTAGTAGCACTAGTATTAAAGGTAAGTACTGTACCTGTAGAATCTCTAGTAGTAGCACTAAAGAAAGCTAACTATGGCAAGTACTACAAAGTATGTGCGCTTTACGCTTATGTAATCCGGTGGCTGTACAACCACACACCGTATGTCTGAATATTCCAACAGGAAGACAATTCGCAGTGACAACGATCCACTTCGACTTCGACAGTGCCTTGAAGTCAAGCTGTGCGGAACTGCTGAAGGATGTGTCTCAACTTTCCGACGCCGAGTCCATTTCATGCTTTCCATTGACGATATGATCAGGATCAGTCCGACGAAAGAGCCTCGCACAGAGGTTTCCGACAGTGTTTGCACAGCGATGATCGTCTCGCGTTCGAAGAACCATACCACCACCCCCTCGATCGACGCCCTTGCGAAGGTGTTATAGAGATCTCAAGTTCGGCGGGCGACATCCACCCGAGATTTCCAACGTTAAATATGGCAGTCGACCTTGCCTTGGACATCGTCGGGGCGATTTTTTCGCCGCTGCGACTTGGATCCGCGTCGCATACCTCAACGATTGCGTAGCAGAGAGTGGACAACAAAGTGACCCGGAATCGAAATTCATTCATTCGATCCTGCGCGTGAAGGCTTCGAAGAACTCGAACACGCGCCGAGACATGGAAATTCTTTTCAAATACGGAATAAAGTGTAGATGGTAGATCCAAATCGCCCCGGTTCGCTTGCTAGTAAGACTTGGATGTCAATCGTCACCGAGACTGGCGTGCTTGACTCACAAGGAAGTAGAAAGACTAAAGGACGCGTGAGATTTGGTGGCGAGGTTCGGGGTACCTTTTTCTTTTTCTTTTCTCTCATCTTCCCACCGCCTTTCAGGCATGTTATTGTTTCTTTCTCCTTGACTTTCGTTGCTGTGCAGATTCCCCTTGACCTGTCAAAGCCTGAACTCGACCGACGCTGACGATGCGACCGTCTTGGGCCTTGTCTTGAAACGACTTTGGTCGACTACTATGACAAACATCACGCGACTCCCTACGTGGCCTTTCATGAAGCATTTATGAACGACCTTCGCTCTGCTCCTGCCGATTTCACTTAATCTTCGTGTTTCTCACTACCAGTTGACCATCATCTGGTATGTTCTATTCTATCCCAACGTTTACGAAATCAAATTTTCGGGCTTCAGTCTGATGCCCATCCTCAGAGTCAGTCGCTTGCCGTGTTGGATATTCGCGTCGATTCTTCTTCCTGGAACGACCCATACTATGTTCCTTGACGACATCTCAATCCCTTCGAGTAACCGAACGTAGTCTCTTCTCCAACGTTTCCAATGCATATTTTCTCTTTGCCTTTTCGACAACGTCTGTATCTCGCACAACCACATGGACCACGCACCGATTGTGTCTCCACTCAGACGACCTCCTCACTCGTTGCAAACAATGTAAGTCAATGATTCAACTGAGCGGTCGCTGGTTACACAATCACCTCCCCGTTATACACGTCGCTGGAAGAGGGGCATCCATGTCCTTGCTATTTTACGTAGTCTCATACGCGTATCTTAAACGATACGACTAACACCATAGTCAATAGATACTGGGTGACCGTTCAAACTCAAGGGGCATATCAAAGACTCAATTACGAACATCATGATCCAGCAACATCTACACGTGACACACGATCTCGCCATGAAACATAGCCAACCAGCCATCCTCTCTCGTAGCCCACACCTGCCACTGATCTACTATCCTTTCCAATCCATCCCGATCAGCGAGCCCTTCTTCGACTGCGCGCGTACCAAATGACGACTTGAGGATACGCTCCGCCTGAACGCCCGCCATCCACGCCCGTTCCTCTGGGGTGCTATAACACCAACCCCCCACCGAGGCGTCTACCGCCCCCCTCTTGAACCCAGCTGCGAGCGCCCACGAGACCAACTTTCGTCCAGCGAAGGGCTCGCCACCGCTTGTGCGCGACAACGCCTGGTAGAGTGCGATCCAGTCCCCGATCCCATCCGTCTCGGGGTACCACGCGATCGTCTTTGAGTCCCACTCGCGCGCAGCGACGAGTCCGCCCGGTTTAGCGACCCTCTTCATCTCTTTGAGGGCCTGGACAGGATCTACTACGTGCTGGAGCACCTGGTGGCAGTGGACGACGTCGTACATGCCGTCAGGGATGTTCTCCAAGTTCAAGATGTCGCCACTCGCAAACGAGACGTTGGTCACGCCCTGTTCGGTGGCGTGTTGGCGCGCCTTTTGGAAGACGTCCGAATCTTCGGGTGCGCATTCGATTCCGGTGACGTGGCCCTCTGGGACGAGACGTGCAAGGGACGCGGTGATCGTCCCTGGTCCACAGCCGATATCGAGAATGTGCATGGTCGGCTGGAGATATTTGATAAGGTAAGCGGCTGAGTTCTGCACGGTCCGCCACGAGTGGGATCGGAGGACAGATTCGTGTTGGCCATGATTCTGTGAGTACTTATTTTCTGGCATGACTTTAAATTACGATATTGTATAAACGAGGTTGACAATTGTCCTATAAGCCGCGGATTCGTTAGACAAGGAACGATGGATCGTGTAGAACTCACCTGTGCTGCGACTCGAGTCAAACGAGTCAGAGATCGTAAAGGCTCCGAGCACTGCGCAGTCGACTTATGAATACCTCAGTCCTCGGGCATATACGCCCGATGATGAATTTGAGAGCTCTGGGTCAGGGACCGAGCAGTCGAAAAATAGATAGTGGTCTCGGCCGATGTCGAACCACTGGCAAACCAACGGTAATTTGGCCCGAAACGAAGTCCGCAAAGCATCTATTGGCGACTCGCTTTCACACTTCCTGTGAATTCAGTATGTAGATCTCAGAAAACTGTGGTGGGATCCCGGCGAGCTGCTGAAGTTCGAAAATGCATTCTTTTCCCTGTCGTAATGTAGCTGTGTCTAGCATAGTCCGCGGAGAAAAAACAAACTCTGTGCATTGGTGTGCTTCGAATCAGGGTGTCCCCTTTGGCTCCAGGAAAAGTGTCCATTCCACGCAACACCAAATGTTTTTTACGGACTGCGAAGCATGGTACTAATGTAACACGGGGACTTGAAGTTCTTAGAAAGGACTCTCAAAATCAAACCAAGCTCGTAGAGTGACTGACTTATGAATTATCACTGTCAACGAACAAAACATTCGATCAATTCGCACATGGACTTGCTTCCTCCTAGATATTGGTGATATACACAAAGTCATTAAGCTAGTTTAATATATAACTAAGAAGTTGTCAAGAATGTCATATCTTCACCACTTTCCTGACGTGCGCAGGCGACTTGATTGATGGAACCGATAGACATCCATTCCGAGTTGAGTGGTGTAGCTTACAATAATTGACACGACGAAACAATGGTATTCAGCTGGAATCCAGGAGTGACCCTCGCTTCTCAATCAGTACTTCGCGTTCATCTAGTGCAATCAAAAGAATACGCCTCACTTTCTGGACATGTTCACTAGCCTTGCCAGGTTCCGTCCACCAACATTCGCGACATTAGATTACGCAATTGAACCCGCTAGACACGAAAGTCCAACGAGCGGGCTTCTTGCTCCCTGATTACAACAACGATCACGACAAACAACCCTAGCTCCATTCCATATTCCATACATACGAAAGAAGTCAGTAGTATACTAGTTAACAACTTCAGGGTATACCCGTCCCAGCCGAGCTCAAGCATACAACCGCTTCGTATACCTATGGCGCATCAGCGCGTCAGTCAACGAACGACAGATAAAATGACATACGAATTCAACCCATGTACGCCCCCCTCGACCTGCGCACTCGCCGTCCTCAACTCGAACCGTACTTGTGCCTCTTGGACGGCTACTTGCAGCGCACTCAAGCTCTTCACCCCGATGTCCTGCAGACTGTGCTGAACTCCAACGTATAAGTACGGCATGAACGCCTTGACGCTTCCCTTGTCTTGCACGTCCCCGGATACTCCCTGCGCTACCTTGACCGTCGACGACTCAGAGAAATAGCGTGTCGTGGCTGCATTTTCGTGCGGCGTGCTTTTCGGCTGCGGGGCATGTTTCGTCGAGCCAGGTTTCCCATTCGCCTTCCGCGGTACACCTTCTTTGCCGGATTCCATCGCTTCCAAGCTGCCCATACCCCGATAGGCCTTGACCCGCTTACCGTCGTGATAAAAGTACTCGCCCGGTGCTTCACTTGTACCTGCCAACAGGCCACCCATCATGACCGCGCTCGCACCCAGTGCCAACGCTTTGACGATGTGCCCTACGTTACTAATCCCGCCATCTGCGATGACTGGGATGCCAAACTTGTTGGAAAACTCGGCAACAGCATAGACCGCTGTCGCTTGAGGTCGTCCAACAGCCATAACTTCCTGCGTGATACAAATCGACCCGCTGCCCATGCCTACACGAAGACCGTCTGCACCGGCGGCAATGAGACTGGCAGCTTGCTCGCGCGTGACAACGTTGCCGGCGATCACCTCGAGCTTTGGAAAGGACTCCTTGATCCAGTGGATCATATCGGTCTGGAAGATCGAGTTACCCTGCGACGAATCGAGTATGACGATGTCGAGGCCTGCCTCGACGAGCAGCCGCAAACGATCCCTATCGTTGGGTCGGGTGCCGACTGCAGCAGCGGCATAGAGCTGCTTGGTCACGGGGTTCTTGCTCGCGAGGGGGTAGTTTTGGTTTTTAAGTAGATCAGACCGAGCAAGGAGGGAGGTAAGTCGGCCCTGATCGTCGACGATGGGAAGCTTTCCCTTTTTGGAGGAGCGAAGAATAATGTTGGCTTCGTGGAGGGTGACGCCTTGGGGTGCGGTGACAAGGTTCGTGGTCATGACTTCGTGAAGTGAAGTTGAAGGAGATTCGAACTGAACATCGCGTGAGGTGACAATTCCGACCAGTTTTCCTCCAAGGGATCCCGTGTCTATATTCGAAGACGAGCGTAAATGATCGTGATATGAAAAAAAGGAGGCAAAGATCAGAATGAGATAACGATTTCCGCAGATCACAGATGAGATCCGTTACTCGGAAGAACGAAGATTAAAATAAATGATATATACATCATGCGTCGAAGCCAAAAGATTACAACGCACCGGTGATAGGGATCCCGCAGAAACCGAGACGGGCTTTGATGTCCAATACATCCGCAACGGTATGATTAGGAGATAAGACGACGGGGTCAGTTATGAAACCGTTTTCGTGCCTCTTCACGGCTCGGACCATGGCAGCCTGTGAAGAGGCAGATTGATTGTGATGAATGACACCGATACCACCCAAGAGGGCGAGACTGATGGCCATCTCTGTTTCGGTAACAGTGTCCATGGGGCTACTCATGAAGGGCGTCTTCAAGGCGACGTTGCGAGTTATCCTAGTCTCTGTGATGACATCGGACGCTGGAAAATCGATCTTTCCGGGTAGCATCAAGAAGTCGTTGTAGGTAAGCCCGCCATGAACCTGGGAGTCCATGAGCTCCTGGACGGAGAGCCCATCCGATCTTGGGTAAGTCTGAAGAAGAGCGATGGCTTCAGAGGGATCAAGATAATCTTCGGACGGGGCGGGCATTTTAGCCAGTTGGGACGGAAAGTTGAAGGGTGATTATATACGACATATTGAAGCGGAGATTGAACCCTGCGATATCGAGATGATAATGATAAGATAAATAGTGCGGAGTTTGAACGACGTCAAGGTCAGCCCCCAGCAAGCAAGATAATATAAAGAGGTTATTAGTAGGGCGGGTCTCGTCGAATATGAGTAACACGAGAAGCCCATTGACGCGATCGTCCTCAGGCACCGTCGCACCCGTCGGACACATGCTCGGTAACAGACTCTTCTCCTTTGGCAAGTCGCGTCTCCCCATCCTCAACAAACCTAAGACACGACGCCGCCGTGCCTTTCTCAGCGTCGCACCCGTCCCGTTTGCGCCCCTCGTCGACACGCATGTGTTCCAGCCACCGCCTCCGTACTCTGCCCACCCCAACGACCCTGCGGTTCTTCCCGTACCACACAACACCCCTGAGGCCACGCCGGCTGCAGCCGTCGGCTATACACGATCTGTCGGACTCGGACTCGAAGGTGTTGAAAAAAGCGATGGGGAGCGATTTGACGGACTCGGTCGGCTGAGCGGGGGCTTCCGGGCGTCACTGCGGGGAGGGGACACGAGCGAGACGCTCCGCGAACAGGTGCATCGAATGCTGACGGAACACGCACAACGCCGACGCACGCGGATGAGGGAACAGCCCGAAAAGCACCACGACGTGTTCTATGCCTCGGTGGAGGTGCAGGCTTGCGATCAGTTAGCAAATAGCCTGTCATCAGTCAGGATCCGGTTTCGCAGGAAGGGTGCGGCGTTATCTGCGCCTCGACCGAGGGGGTGGGATTGGTTGCAGCGGGGTACGATATCGTCGGAGCTGAAGCGGGCGGCGTCGTTGGAGCGTCGGTTGTCGCTGAGCGAGACGACGACGACGGGATGGCGGGTTTAGATAAACAGGAACAAACAAATTTGATGAGTCTGGTCACTGTGGCAACAAAATATATGTAATATTATTCGAATTTATCGACTCTTGTCCATGTCGAATTGCAAAGGTAAGTCCTTCTCCTCCTTCTCCTCCTCGTCCTACGACCCGCACTAGATCCCTCACAGCCCTTCCCTTCACCCGGATCTGCGTTCATACCCCCGCCCGTCCCTGGACCGCACGAATTCGCATCTCCACCACGCAGAATGTCAAGAAAGGACGTGGAGGACGCCGTACAAGACGCGCGCAAAGCCACCGCCTGCAATGGCAACACCACACCCACCGCCATCAATGGACCCGTCGCGCTGAGCAGTCGACCCACCCCCAACGGCGTGGTAAGTCTCACACGTGCCCCCTTCAGCCTCCTCAGCCCCTTCGTCCCCCGCTTTATCTTCTCCGTACTGAACATGCCACGTTCCCTCTGGCACATACGCCCCTTCCAGGATCATGATCCTTGCGTGCTCTCCGCGCCACCGGAACCTTCTCTGCCCACTCACGATCCGCCAGACGCGCACCCACACGACCCTTCTGCTCCACCAGATCCCCGGCTCTCTCTCCCATCCACCTCAAATCACACCCATCACAGACTCAGCACACAGTCCGTCACCTCCCTCACTTCCTCCCGTCCCGCTCCCCCATCCCCCGCAGTATCGCGTCGCGCATCCGGCCTCTCGCGCGCTTCTTCCCGGCCCGTATCGGGTATGAGCAGCAGCAGCGCTTCCTCTCGCCCTGCCTCAGGCGTACAGTATTCACGCCCCATGTCCGGTACTGGCTCCCGCCCAATTTCTGCCATAGTTCAACTCCCCACTTCAACAACCCCGACGGCCGCGACACCAACCACGTCCGCTTTACCCCGCCATATCAGCAGCAATCGACCTGTCAGCCTCAGCGCCTTGCCCACCACTGCCGAAATAGATACCACCCTGACCGAACCGACGTCAACACCCCAGCCCACACCAACAGCGGCGACGGCCCCCGCGTTGATCCGGATCCGAGATTACGGATTCGCACCCACCGATCCACGCTTCACAGGTCAGGGCCCACATGTGCCACGTGTCAACCGGCCAACCTTCCTAGCCCGCCGTCTCGCTTCGGTTTTGGGTTCCTCGAATGACGACGAAGATGACGAAGACGACGAGGGAGGAGAAAAGGATCGCATCTTGGCTCAGAGCATGTGGGAGGACGTTGACGATGGGTCAAATGGGTGGGGTGGGTTCAACTGGGGCCTCGGCCGTGCATGGGCTTTCCCAAAGGGCGATACCGGCGTTCATCCGTCTTCGCTTGGGTTCCCCAGCCGCGGTGACTTGGATCGCAATTTTGGACCTGACGACGAGTGGGAGGACATGGTCGATGAGGATGGTGAGCAGTTTTCGGACGACGACACCGACGCAGAGGGCGAGCCACCCTTATTTCCGGGGCTCTATCGTGCCTTGTACGCCTTTGAGCCTGAGGGCACGGCAGAGATGAAACTGGACGAGGACCAACTCGTGCGGGTGATTGGACGCGGTGGCGGGGTCGGCTGGGCGGTCGTGGTCAAGGATGGACTCAAGGACACGGGCATGCACGCCCTCGTTCCCGAGAGCTACCTTGAGCCGGTGCGATTGGACGGAGAGGAGGAGGAGGCGTGAGGCTCGATCCTTGGCGCTGGATGCTAGATCGTGACGAACCATAAAACATGAAACACGTCGTTTATACGTAACATTTTGCGTGCGCGCGCTGGCGCCGTCTGGCTTTCTTTTTTTCTTACCCCCTTTTTGCTTTTCTATTTTCCTTTCTCCTTTATTAACGTTGTTGGCACCACGAAGGAAGGAGGTGAGCTGTAAGAAGTCCATGATAATCGTTTTTCGCTTTGCTCTTATGCACCCTGTTGTACTTTGTTCGAGATATATCTCATCCCCTCCATGCTGTTGTACGACTTGGTCTTGGTCTCGTTCCTTGAATTTGCGATCCTGTCGCCTCCGGGGACGTAGAGCCCATCATGTGTCGATTTCTAACCCACTTTGCCTGGCATGCTTTGAATGTCCTGGTCGAGGAGACTTGAAGGAGCGGTTTGAGTGTGCGCGGCTGATTACTGAGAAAACTGACGCTTTGTGAATCGGATTATCCACTGCAGGTCCCATGCCAGCGTAGCAAACCCCAAATTTATGCTGGTGACCATGCATGTCATCCGAGTCAACATCAACATCAATCCGGCCCACGTTTCGTTTATTTCATGTGTCACAAAAAGAACATCATGTAAATTGCATCCTTCTTCAACGTTTCAACGACGGTCCCCCAACTCAATTGGCCTCCTTGAAATACTCTGGAAGAATGTACGCCAACTTGGCTACATCCGCCGGCGTCTGGTGTGCACTCTGGGGCATGATCGAATACGCCATACAGCCCCGCTCCTCGCTCAAAATATCCCCCTGCAACGCTGCGACATGCAAGTCCCCGAGGATGACGGCAGCGACTCGACGCGATGCGTCCGCGTTGGCTTTCAAAGTCTTGATCACCTGTGCCGCAGTGACCACCTCCGAATGCGGGCGCCACGAATCATAGTCAGTCGCTGTAGCGATCAAGGCGTACCTACCAACGCACATGAGAGAGGAACAGCAACACAAACGACGGGACGCACCCCAGCTCGGCCTCCCGTGCGAGTTTGGCCTCGGGCAGCACGCTCATGTTGATCAAGTCCCCTCCCCACGTCCGATACATCACGCTCTCGGCCCTCGTCGAAAACTGTGGGCCCTCCATACACACGATACAGGTATCCTTGTGCACCACGCCCCCTTCGTCCGCGAGCGCACGCTCGACGGCGCCCTCGAGCCACCGCACGAGTCGCACACTAAACGGATCGCCAAACGCCGCATGTGCGACCACGGTGCCATCAAAGAACGTCGCGGGACGGACGCCCTTGGTACGGTCGATGATCTGCGTCGGCAGCGAAAAGTGGCCGGGAGCGATGTGTTCGCGTAGAGAGCCGACGGCGCTAAAGGCAAGGATGGCACGCACGCCGAGGTGTTTGAGTGCGGCGATGTTGGCACGCGAGGGGACAGAGGAGGGATGGATATCGTGATCCTTGCCGTGCCGCGCGATGAAGGCGATGCGCGTGCCTGTGAGGAGCTCGCAAATGGTGATTGGCGAGGAGGGATATCCCCAGGGCTGATCCGGGCGGGCGAATCAGTCGGGTATATGAGCGGTCGTGTCAGGGGGCATACCGTCTCTGGGTTAACAGTTTTTCTGCAGCAAACAGATTCAGTGAACGCGATGAACGAGAGTTAAAACGTACACGGTGGTGAGGTTGTCGAGGTGATATAGGCCGCTTCCACCGATGACACCAACCAGCACTATCGGATCGCAATGTTAAACATCAGCCTCGAGGGCTTAGTTTGCTCACCATTGTCAGATTCTGATGCCATGGCTCACTGTAAAGGGTAAGAATATCAGGGAGCTTTCAAGGGTATCTGCTGAATGTGATCGATGACTTGATGAAACGCGTGATTTCAAAGCATAGGTAGCGAAGGGCTCAACCTATCCGACCAATCAGGCTTCGGCCTCGCCGGCCTCAGGACCCATCGACGGGTAGTGGCAGTACTTAGAGGGGGACATTTTCGTTGAAGGTTGAAATCTCTTGGGGGCAGACACATTGTCCATTGTCCATAGGAAGGTTTATGTATTCAAAAATAAATATGACAAACGACCATGATGCAACCGTTTGCATTCACGCCTGTGTATTCTAGGGACATACGGCATTGTCATTTCTGCCGCATCTGACGCCGCACCTTCGTTGTCATTTTAAGAGAGCGTGTGATGGTCTGAGTGATGCTGTAAATCTGAAGGTGAGGGTGTGGTGTTGCCGGGGGTTTCACGACACATGCGATGAACGTGGGCCAACGACATCTACAACTGAACAACACGTACAACGTCCAAAGCGACGAGTCGTATGTGTGTGTTGCACCACTTGCACGTGTCACAAGTGCCGCCGAACCCGAATCTGCTCACGCCAGGGCCAGTACTATTGTTTATCGTCGTGGATGGGATCCCTAGTAAGGGGACGACGGTCATCGTCAGGTCGGGCCGGGTGGAGAAGCAGACAGAGGTGGCGGTTGCAGCACTGACGGCGTGACATTGATCCGATGCGTCAGCCGTTATTATGCTCTCTGAATTCAAGCAAATGGCTGTAGATGCAGACGGCGGACGTTGATGGCTCCTTGTCGACTTTTGTTTCTTGTAGGATTCGTGCGAACTCACGGTACGCCAAGTTCAAGTTCATTTCGATGTTAGAAGCTCGAATGTTCGCCGAAAATGGAAATAACTCTATTCCGAGTTGTCCGTGACTCTTGCAAGCTTGAGCTTGAACGTTGAACTTGAGCTAATAGCTTCACCGGTGGCCGACGCAACTCCACTGCCGACATCGACGAGGACGACAGCGTCTTCGTCGGATCGTGTCTTTTTCACCCTCCTGCCGAAGTTACAGTAGGCTTTTGCCGCACAACCTCCACATGTCATAGGGGGCCACACATCTTCATTTGCACATCTTCCGCTTCTCCTTCTTCACAATATCATGGCCGATGTCAATCCCGAAATCGAATCTACCTCGATTCCTTCCATCAAGAGTCTCAGGTCCAAGTTCGAGAAGTTTGCACTCGAGAACACCTCCGACTCGACGAATGCACGCCACAAACCAACGCACGTCTCGCCCGTTCCGAACTCCCTTGAAGCTCACTGTGCCCTAACTCCTGAGTTAGCACATACACCTCGTTCTCGAGCGCGACTCTCTCTCTCGCCTGATGATTTCATCTATCAGGCTCGGCCCGCTGCACCCGGCACTCACGTCGTGCGTAGCAAGGGCTCCGCCTCTGACATGAAGGCAGCCTCACTGAAACGTGAACCACCGCCCCCGCCACCACCTCTAATCAAGAGACCGCCATCGTCTCCTATCGTCCAGCCACTCCTTCGTCCAGTCCCTGTACCACCCGCACTCCGGTCACCCAGGGCTAGTCCCGAGTCCGAATCACTCTCCGAATCGCCGGTTGAACACAGCCATGGAGCTGAGGAGAGTAGCGAAGATGGGATGTTGGGTAATGTGACCGCGCTTCGAAACAAGTTTTCGTGAGTTCCTCCTCCTGGGCGGTAGCTTCGCCTTGTGTTACCATCCCGGTTTCACGTCCAATCGCTGGAAACTCATGTTCGTTGCTTTGCTCCAGATTACAAACTCACGTGCGGACTCTCAAGTCGTCTCTGCCCTGCCCCATCACTCCTCGACCTCCTCCCCGACCCCCCATAGCGACGTCACATAGTGATTCGGTGATCGAGCATGTACCTCCAGTGATACCACCACGGCCTGGGACTTCCGATCTTTCTCGATCACCTTCCGAGGATGTTCGCAGCGAAATTTTTTTCGCGCCTGGTATGGTTCCAACGGATACTTCTTCTCGCACAGGGAAGGTAGCAGTTCTGCTAAACCGCTTTGCGTGAGTATCCCATGAATCCAGTCATTAATGGCTATTCACGTAACTCTTGAACGCGTAGTGCCAAGAGTGTCTCCAAGCCTCCGATTCGTGGTGACAATCCTTCCTCGTATAGCGAGCCGAATATCAATATCCTCGTGACAAGTCCTCCAGCACTACCCGTTCGGCATCCTCCGTCACAATCAATAAACTCGGCGCTTTTTTCAAAGGAGGACAACTTGGATCTCCCGAGTAGTTCCAATTCGTCACACTATAGTCCTTTTTCGGACGACGATTCTGAAATATCAGAGTTATCAGAGGTCTCCCTTTCTCTGGGTGTGCAATCTCACCGTACGAACGAATCTGTGGGCGCGAGCGACATATATGGTCTTGATAACGAGCGGAAGCTTCAGGGAGCTTCCAGCGAGAGCCTTCCCAGTTTCTCGCCTCGTCCCAAGCCGAAACCACCACCTAGGCCTGCTCTACACGCACCACCCCCACCTCGTCGACCCAATAGCACTTCTGCACCTCCAGGACCCCATGGATCTTCACTCGCATGCACAGCCACTCCTACACAACATATCGCACCTCCGCTGCCATCCCGTCGCGTCACTCCAGAAGAGGGTTCCTTTGAGATCGTCACTTCTGCACCACCGCTTCCAGCACGTGTGCTGCCTCTCCCAAGCAATACCACGTCTACAATAGACATATTACACTCACCACTCGGAGAACGCAAACATCTTGGAATTGCAAGGCTTCCACCGCCCACGCGTACGATCGGACTCGGTGATAAGTTGCCTCCTATGCGTCGTCCACCGACTCCTTCGTCCGACGAGGAATCTGGTTCGGAAGAAGATCCTCGTATACGTAGCGCCGAATCACTTCCAGACTCGAGCCGTTCCTCGAGATGTCCCCCCAGCATGCCTAGTGCCGGTTTCTTGGAATACAAAATGCACGTGGCAGCGCACTCGGGACATGTCGCTGTCGCTGGATCTAGCGTCATTGTGGCTTTTGGTCATCATATCAAATATTACGACCTTTCGTCGAATGATGGACCTTCGTGGACCCTTGATACAAGGGATGGCATGAGAGGTGCCCTGGCCTCTTGCGTCGAAATCAGATCGGCACGCAACGAAGCAGACAGAGGAAAGTATGCATGGATTGGGACAAAGGAAGGCCATCTACTCGAAGTCGACATTCGCCTGGGTGCTTTCACGTCGTCCAAAATGGGCGTTCACACGTCTCAGGTCACCAACATATTTCGTCATGCATCCACGATGGTCACCATTGACGAGGCTGGAAAAACGTTGATTTTTGACCCTAATAGCAACGCAAGCGCAGGAATCGGTGCGGGCTCAGCGGACGACGTGAATTTGTTCTACACTGCACCTAGGGTCTATCGCCTGGCAGAGAAGGCTGATTTTGTCAAGTTGCTCGGAGGTCTGTTATGGACGGCAATACGGACGGACGTCAATGGCGTCGGAACGACTTCGGTTCCCGTCATTCGTATATACGACATTTACGCACCAGGGAGCATCGGTCGCACCGTCATGCCAGCTCAACATGCTGGTGCGGTCACCTCTGGTACCGTCCTCCCTTCCCACCCCGACCACTTCTATCTGGGTCATGAAGGCGGATACATCAGCATATGGAATATTGCGACGGGTGATGGGGTTCCTGTGTGCGTTAGCGTAGTGAAAGTGAGCGCGTCCGATGTGCTCTGTCTCGAGGGTGTCAACGATCGGTTGTGGGCTGGTGGTAGAAAGGGCACGATTGCGGTTTACGACGTGAGTAGCACGCCTTGGGTCGTTACCAATTGTTGGGACGCTCATGGTGGGCTTCCTGTTTCGCGCGTGTTTGTGGACCCCTATGCGGTGATGGAGATGGAAAAACTGCGCGTGGTGAGCGTGGGACGGGACGAGCAGATCAGGTTTTGGGATGGGCTTCTTGGTGTTGACCGAATCGGTGAGTGACGAGTGTTGCCGTCGCGGATCGTAGACGGCTCATCATTCGGAGTAGAGCAAGAGCTGTTGAAGCGAGAGCATACGTTCAGCACGTTCCGAGACCTCACAGTCCTCGTCGTCTCGTGGAACGTTGATGCAGCGAAACCCGAATCGCTGATGGCCGATCCCGACAATGCGCGTTTCCTTCAGGATGTTCTTTGCTCTGTCGACAGCCCTGATATCATTTCGTTTGGATTCCAGGAATTGATCGATCTCGAGTCACGCAAGATAGCGGCTAAGACCGTCCTATTAGGAGGTAAAAAGAAGGGAGACGAGGGCAAGATCAACGAAAAAGTGACGTCGAGTTACAAAAGGTGGCATGATCGACTTATTCATGCTGTCCGCCTGGCAATGCCACCCGAGTCGCCATATACGGTGATTCACACTGAAAACTTAGTGGGCTTGTTCATGTGTGTGTTTATCAAGAACACGGAGAGGGCGTCTCTGAAGGATGCCGCGATTGCGACAATCAAAAGGGGAATGGGAGGGAGATACGGAAACAAGGTAGAGTTTGTTCACCTCGTATTTCGGGCTTGGTTGGTGTCAGGGAATGTCCACTCACGGACCTTTCAGGGTGGTATCGTTGCGCGATTCGTGATTGACGATTCGAGTCTATGTTTCATCAATTGTCACTTGGCTGCTGGACAGCATCACGTTCGCCAGCGTAATGCGGATGTGGCAGCCTTTCTCGAAGAACCTAACATATTCCCATCCGAATCTGTTGAAGATGGTTTTGGATACGTAGGAGGAGGAGACGGATCGATGGTCCTCGACCACGAGATTGTTTTCGTGTGTGCAATGTCGACTTTCGCGTAAATCTCTGACATCCATGTAGCTCAACGGCGACATGAACTACCGTATCGACCAGCGCAGAGATGCCGTCATCGCCGCTGTCCAAGCCAATGACCTCGAACAGCTCGTCGCCCACGATCAGTTGCACAAGGAGATGAAGCACAATCGCGCTTTTCGGCTGCGCACCTTCCAGGAGGGTCCACTCACGTTTGCGCCAACGTACAAGTACGACCGGGGCACTAGCGTGTTTGACTCGTCTGAGAAGCGGCGCACCCCGGCGTGGTGTGATCGCGTGCTATGGCGTAGTACGGAGTCGGATAGGGTGTTGCTGACGGGATATCGGCGATGGGAGGTAAACGTGTCGGACCATCGGCCTGTCTCGGCCGTCTTTCGGGTGACGGTCAAGCGGGTGTTGAGGGATGCGAGGGAAAAGGAGAGGCGGGTTTTGGAGGGCTGGTGGAGGGGCGTGGAAGTAACGTTGGTGACGGAAGCAAAGGAGTTTTATGTCACGCAAATGGTGATGTGAATGAGAAAAGACTAAGGGAGGTTTCCAGGTATACAGTATGGTTAAGCGAGGAGTGGGTTGCATGCTGATCGACATATCGATGTCAATTTGGCATGTTATTCTTTTCTTGACCTTTCCTCTTCCTCCTTATTCCCTTTCTTCCCTGCTTACTTTCAAGTATGTGGACTTTTTGTGGACTTAGATCTTTCTTTCCTCCTTTATGTCTTCCTTGAATGTTTATTGTTTGTTGTTTTATGTACTACCTTTATAATATTATAAGATCTGGTTTGAGGAAATAAGCAACCCTGCAGTATGTCACTTATTCTTAGTCCTCAAGCTTGGAGCTTAAATTTTTTTATGTCATTTAAAACAAGTAGGTCTAATGCTGATGAAGCTCATGCAACCATGTCTTCATCCAATTCCTGCCTATCCACAGTCATGAGACCAACATCTCATGATTGGCATGTCATTAGATGAGCTTGACACTCTTGCTTCAGTGGTCCTTACCCTTCAAGTCAAACACTCTGGAGTTGCCTCATTTGTATAAAACACATATGCTACAATATAGCACAACATAGTAACTATAGTACCTGTAGGCCTGTAGACTTCCCCCCACTATGTAGTTCTCTGTAGTCACTCAACCTCACAATGATAGCAAATGTAGCAAGTATAGTAATTGTGAAATCCATACTACATAGTGTTATGTGTGCATAACATCCAATCTCTCAGAGTGTCCTCAAAGGTGACACTAAGTTCTATAGAGATCTGAGGAGTCACTGCTGAGACTCCAGACTCAGGCAGGGAGAGACTAGACACTATGTATAGTATAATTGCACACATCTT
Organism: Austroboletus niveus; assembly: GCA_038090255.1. Taxonomy (NCBI): domain Eukaryota; kingdom Fungi; phylum Basidiomycota; class Agaricomycetes; order Boletales; family Boletaceae; genus Austroboletus; species Austroboletus niveus. Next base: position 39,171 of record JBBPMJ010000298.1, read on the forward strand.
GTTGAAAGCAACTAACTAGGAATGCTTATCTACAGTCTGAGTAGTGTACTTTATGTATGTGAGAGAGGCTTACATAATATGTAGCATACATAGTATAAGTGTAGAGTTTCAGACTTCACTTTAATAACACTTCTTGTCTCTACATAACCATCTGCAATGCACACCCCAACTCTCTACATCCAGTGAGTAATGCACTACATCAGCAAAAGCTCAAATTGGTACAGATTCATAAATTACTACAGACTATTTACAGACTCTACAGATAGTACAGACTTTCTACAGACTTCACAGATAGCACAGATATAC
>JBBPMJ010000299.1:0-39464 GCA_038090255.1 Austroboletus niveus
GTTCAGTTCTCGCGAGATCCTACTAGATCTAGTACGGGCTTGCAAGGTCTACCTAGACCTTGCCAGAATCGCCGGGTTCCTCCGAGGCTCCGCTAGCTCTTGCTAGAATTTGCCGCTTTTGCTGATGTCCATACGTGTACAGGCATTTCCATGGCCCCAGTCATAGCTCAGAACTTCCAAAGCAACTTGGCACTCAACTGGACCCCAGTGAGATTTTCAGTCGGCAACTTGGAATGCACATGGTCAGACTCGCTAGCCGCCGCCTCCACGGCCAGTTTTAAAGGAGCCCAGGAATAACATTTGTCCCCCGTCCCAACTCGCTCACTAGCAAATTTTTACACCACAACAGCCAACAAACCCTTAATGTGAGTTTGCTTCGTCAACTCCCTTCAGTTGGCAGTGTTGACATATGGCAGATGTCTAAGCTCGCCAGCATCACATTCAACAGTCCCGTCCCTTGGAGAGACAAGAAAACCATGGGCCACGCCATGAGGGTTCCGCCAGCTTTCTTGGCGTTCAAGCTCACTGGCAAAATCTGGGTCGAGTTCCTCCGAGTTGGGCGCATCAAAAACCATGTCGCATTCCGTGCGACGTTCGAGACTAAGCAGTCCATCGATGATACGGTGTACCTCGGGGCCCGCCTTTCTATGGACACGTCTGATGAGCCGTTCGAGGTTCTCAACGATAATGAAGTAAGTTTCATATTTAAACTGCCGCCCCTTGCCGGAGGAACAGCGATCTCTCGCGTAGACCGATTACTACTATGAGAAGAAGAAGAATCCAGGCGAAGACTACCACTCTGGCCAGATTAACGTGAAGATCCTGAAGTACTCCTTGCCGACCGCCGAGCAGCAGAAGACGCTCGGCTTTGACATCATCAAAGGCGATCTCACACTAGGAGAATTGATCGAAATCGCTAGGACGACGAACATATACAAGTTCGTCTTTATGCCCTACCAGGGGGTTACTGCCGAGGTCTGGAAGGGCTGCCGGGATTTCATGTACGTACTTTCATCCTCGAGACTTCACCATTCGCAGCGCTCATCATGATGCCGTTGGGTCTCTTCGCTTTTCCCTTCTACTACTGTCGCCCAGCCTGTCATCCCTTTTTATTACACCGAGGGCGGGATCCCCGCCCTCAGCCTGTCGACAAGGGCGAATGGCCAACCACCTTCGTTCGCGTCGAGGACAAGGACAAGGTCGGCAACGTCTACGAGTCCCTCGAGTAGGCACCACCGCACGCACCTCCCTTCCTTGCATGGATGTAAACAACAACGATAGCTTCCTGTTTTCAGTGTCTCGGTATTGATTGAAAAGAAAAAAGCCCTGTATTAGCGTTTGGTTCACGAACTCCTACATACTAGAAAACCCATACGTATAGCTGCTTCGATACGTGATGTACCCTGTGATTAAATCACAACCACACTTGTGTTGCTAATGCATAGATGCCATGTTTGAGCGGCGACCCAGTGGGTCGGCCAGTCCGTTAGTCTGTCTAGGTGGACTCAACTGCCTCTGTGACGCTGACGCGCGGTTTTGTGATGGTATTGAGCACGACTGTATACTTCTAGGCCACTGTTTGACTCTTGGAACTATTCCGGGCCGCCTTGTGGCTATTCACATTATTCTTGGCCATTGTGACTTGTTCATTTTCATTGATTTGAGTACGTTTGTGATCTCATCATCTTCACTTAAAATGGGCGCTGAATGTGGGGCGGTTTTGATATACAATCCTAGGCCTAACCCTTCAATCTCGCAACGCTGCAGGATCGATGTGCTAGGTAAGCTTCGATACCCTTGGAAGAACGAGATTGTGTATTGCTTGAGATTGCAGGATTTCCAGAGATTCTGGTAGACCCTGACGGGCAGGAAGCAAGTCCTGAAGCTCACCTCGTCTCGAATGAAGAGACAGACAGGTCCACGAGACTGAGCCAAGAGTAAACTGTGAATCCCGATCCGTCATTCTATGGCCAAAGTTATTAGAGAAGACAGATCGAACCGGGTCCCGCCGACGTGACCATTTTAAGATTGGGGGCGGACACGGGTAAAGCAGTGGGTGAAACTTTAGAGGCTACCTAGGACATGCGAGAACTTCCCGCACGTCTTAGGTCACCTTGCCAGGACTTTGGCACCGCTCGGAAGTACATCGCATCACCTTTTTTATGTGACCTCAGGCTCGAGCATCGAGACGAATCACTCGGCCATATTCCAGACAGCAATGCTAATGAAAAGCTTCATACTTCATTGTCAAGCATTGATCAAAGGCTAGCTAATCTAACAATCTAAAAGGCTAAAGTTGACGGAGAGATATATCCCTGTAGGTTCGAAATCAATTTGTGAATTCATCCCCAATTCTCTGCCGATGTTCGACTAATGCTCTTTGCTTTGCTTCTTCTGCATTTCTGATGATCCCTTTCTGAACTTCCTCATCCCAATTAGTTCCGAAACAAATCACGCCGTACTCAATGATTCCGAGGGTAAACAGACCAATGACTTGGCCTGTTGAAAGCACAATCAATAGTCGCTCGCCACGTACAGACGAATGCAGGCACACCTATCCAGAGACCTTGCAATCCAAAATGATGCCTAAACGCAAGCGTGATACCGATCGGAAGTGCCAAAACATAGTACGCGATGATGTTGAATAAGGCACCGAGATGTTGTCGACCTGATCGCCAGATTCCTCAGCCAATTTAGCGGCACAGATCAAGGATAAGACACCTTACCTTGCCCACGGAGGGTCCCACCGCACGAATTGGCTAATCCGTCTGCAATCTATACACGAACTTAGAACACTGGGTAAGAATTGGATGTCTACCGAGTTCACCTGGAACGATGCCACGAGCGGCATAACTTTACTGACAAGACGTACAACGTCTTCATCATCGCTAAACAGGTATCCGAATTGCTAAACGCCTTTGGTTTAGAAAAAGTTCAAAGTTTGTGGATGTCGCCAACTTACGTTTCTGGTGGACAAAAGAATAATCATGATGGTAAAGCCGACCAAAACACTGAGCAGAGTGATTGCTTGAGCCGTAGCTCGGGCACCAGTGGCACTTCTCGCTCCGACGAGGTTTCCTACACGAGTGGACGCCACGACCCCTGGTTTGGTTGTTCTCAACAACTCCGCGAACCATGTATTTCGACGAAAACATACCAAAGCTGAATGGGATCGTGGCGATGACTGGAAATGAACATAGGTCAGTTCTGAAGTAAAATCACAAAGCTCGAATGGCATACTCTGATCTGTTGTCATGATCACTGATTGTCCTGCCAGAGCAAGCTCTCCGAGCCGCCCGGCTGCAAGCGCGACTATCTCGAATGCTGCCCTGTGGGATCGGGTCAATGTGTATGCTGAAAACGCTATGTAATGTCATTATATGCGTACCATTCCGTGCCCACCATCAAGATCCCTGGCAGGGCCAACCCGAGGAATGTGTTACAGCCTTTGAAATTGAGGACGGCACTGGGTTTGAGACCGCCCCAAGTCTTGTTTGCTTTGTGGGTCGGTGATAACCATGTTACAATGATCAAGAGGAAGAAAGCCAGCCAGTAGGTGATAGTCAACGCTACGGGGCAGCCAAGCATTCCCAGCGGGGTGTAGTGCACCAGATACACACTTAACGCGAGGTTGATCGGCCAGACAAAGATCAGGACCAAAGTAGAAGCTCGCATGATACCTATTCATCAACACACGTTGGACGATGCTCTTACGAATACGGGCCTGTGAAACTCGACTTACCCTGGCACTGCAGGTATTTCTTGAGAGATTCGAAAGCGATGAATCCAGGGCCAGCAAAGATGAGTATCCGCATTATTTCTTGCACATCTTTGCAGAGGCGGACAGGCTCTCCAATCGCTAGGAGGATGGGTTCTATGTAAAACCACAAGACGGCCACAGGCACGAAGAGGGCCCATAACAGGACTACGCATCGCTGCAAATGGATAGACAGATCGGTCTTGCGGGCGCCGCCCGTGAAGGCTTGCGATCCCAACGTGTCCAATGCGGAACCGCCCCCGAGAGCGACACACCATCCTGCAGGACACAAATTTATGGGATCCACAAGTAACAGATCAAAGTCATTGAAAGTACTAGCCAGTCACGAAAGCCAGCATCATCGAGAATGCAGCAGCAGACAATTGTTCGGGTCCCAGACGACCGGTAACGACGATGGCGACCGTCTGTACGGAGTTTTGTAGGACGTATGACAGAATGACTTTCGGAGGATCAACAAGAAAACAACGATGACAAGGAGAAAATCGATACCGGGGATGGAGTCAATGATCAGCGAGGTTAGCAGTTTTGGGCCGAAACGATATTCGGCAGGAACTGTCAGGGTTGACAGAGATGCATCGTCGCTGGTGATTTGTCTAAGCAAGACTTGCGTGTCCGGAAGAAGTGGTGAGTTTTCGTTCGGACTCATATCTGTGCCAAAATGGACTGGGGGGAAAACGTAGGCTTCTAGCTCCATTTCTTTAGTTAGCTTTTGTGTGCTAATAACGCGGAGCAAAGACCCGAATAAGCCGAATTTATCAGCACACGACATGCCCTCTTCTGCTGACATCTCTTTACTGCCACCCAGGAACAATGGCCATCAGGGTTGGTCTGCATCGTGCTGATGGAAAAAGCCCGTTTAGTTTTAGTGTGGTCACGGATCCTTACTGATAAGCCTCATCTCTGTGAGGGTCGGTGACAAAACTCCGTTGTCCGTCATTCAACTTTCCAATTTCTTTGCCTCGAGGCTGAAAAACAGACGGAATGCGAATCCTTATCTCTGAACGTTCGTATCTTTTCGGGCTATCTAATAGCACGAGGCAGGAGAGGTCTTTTGTTTTCCCAAGACGAAAGCTTTTTAGTGGACCTCAGTTTGCCCTAATACTACCTCCAATTCCCATCGAAGACTTTGCGTCAGCACTATATCCTCCCCATCCACTAGAACGCACTGCGTGCCTCTCTGAAGATGCAAGCAAAATTATCTATCCTGATCGCTGCTGCGCTTGCTTACGTCGCTATCGCTCATGATGGTGACGAACATGCTGAACAAATGCCTCTCGGCTACTTCAAGTATCCCTATCAGGCGGTTTACCCCGGCGACGACGAAGGTAGAGTTGTATTAAGCTCACTGCTCTAAGCTTCCGCCGCTAACTTGGATGAGTTAGTCACCGCTGATTCCATTTTCTCTGGAATCACTACGTTTGCAAAGTTACCGTGGGTGCAGTGCCTCGGTAAAGAAAAAAATGCCGCATTTGACATCGCCTTCGTTGGTGCCCCGTTTGTAAGTGGCCTAGGCTGTGTGTTCGGCATATATTGATTTCGTATTCCATTACCGTAGGATACCGGCACTTCGTACCGTCCTGGTGCTCGCTTCGGTCCCGCAGGAATTCGTGCGGGTTCGCGCCGGTTGACTTTGTATGGAGGCTATAACGTTCCCCTTGAAGTCAACCCTTTTTTGTCCGGCCTCAAGGTCGTCGACTGCGGTGACATACCCGTTACGCCCTACGATAACAAATTCGCCATCAAACAGATCGAGGACGGCCATAAGGAGCTCCTTCACCGCCCATCGTTCTCGCCACTGGGCAATGATACGTTAACGGGCAAACCTCTCGTTCCTATTTCCGTCGATGGCAAACATCACCCCCGGATCATCACGCTGGGCGGTGACCATACAATTGTCCTGCCTCTTCTCAGGTACGTGCCCCCCGGCTTCTTGTATTATCACATTGATAGTCCTCTCATGTCACCGTAGGTCCATCCACTCCGCCTATGGACCTATTTCCGTCATTCACTTTGACTCACACCTCGACACGTGGAAACCATCCGTGTTTGGAGGCGCCCCATCGGAGCAGGCTGCCATCAACCACGGCACCTACTTTTACTGGGCGAGTCAAGAGGGCCTCATCAAGAATGGAAGTTCCATTGCAAGTGTCTCGTTTCCTTTCTATTCATTTCCGTTTTTTTTTTCCTTTTTGGAATGTCCAGCGAATCGCTTTGATCCTAGTTTATCCGTTGATTCTAGCACGGTGCGATCCGTACGACGTTGTCGGGTCCTGCAGACTATGAAAATGACGATGCCTCTGGGTTCCAGAGGATAGAGGCGCGTGAGATTGACACGATCGGTGAGCGAGTTAACCATTGGTGAACCATGAGCTTTGTCCTCATTTCGTCGACAGGCACCGACGGCATCATCAAGAAAATTCGAGATACCGTCGGTGACCGCCCGGTATATCTCTCGATCGACGTCTGTCTTTTTTTCCCTCCTTTCATGTGTCAGAACATGATAATTTAAATAGATCGACTCGATCGATCCCGCATTTGCACCTGCGACTGGTACGCCTGAAACAGGGGGTACGTCCGTTTCTAAGATATTCCCCTCAAAGCTGCGATCCCATGGAACTAATATTTCATGGTCTAGGTTGGTCAACGCGCGAGCTGCGCACCATCCTGCGCGGTCTAGATGGTCTTTATATCGTCTCTGCTGACATCGTGGAAGTTGCCCCTGCGTACGATACTAACGCTGAATTGACGACTATGGCAGCCGCAGACGTAAGTTCCCCTCCCGTTGATGAAATAAAAATCTGACTTGCGGCGTGACGTAGGTCTTGTACGAGGTAATCAGCGTGATGGCAAAGACGCCTCTCGGCAAAGTCGCCAACTAGTAGTCCGCGTGATCGTAACATCGACGAAAATCCTTTGGTTATGGCCTTTTTTTTTTATTGTGCTGGAGTTTCTGTTCACTTTGTGTGCTTGCAATTCCAAACGAGGAGTATAGTTGATTCTCCGCCGCTCAGATTTTTCCCTTGAACTTGTTATCGTATGCTCCATCGTCATTTGTGATAGTTGCTAACCAATGTAAAACTTCTACGCGTTACATAATGTGATGTGTACTGTTGAATTGAGTTCGGCGTCGCTTACGAACTCGCCTCAAGTGACACCATCATGGTGCGTTCAGAGCCACCGCTCACGATCCAAGTCGCCAAATCGATGCATCAACAATTTTGAGGCCTGCTCAACATGTTGTGGCGCATGGGGATGCAAAAAAAAAAACATGGAACTGCTCTCAGGAGGTGGCGATGGTCGGATCACGCCCGGCCCATCGAGATCTCGAACCACGATCCGTCACGATCTTCGACCTGTCTCCAATACTGAATGCGATAATTATTAGGCTCGACCGACGCTCGGAAACGGAAGCAAACACGTTCGATGCCTGTACGCCCGTTCGCCTTCCCGTCCTTCAAACAGACACGCGTTGGTACGTTGAACTCGTCACCTTGCAGGCCCCTTGCTCTTCGGCTCGGAACATGCCCACATGGCATCGCCGAGGACGAACGAAGGGTGGCGAGAGCTCCACTCCACAACGTGTCGCCATCCAAATTATCGTTCGTGCAGTGTCGTCACCATGATTCCTTTGGAAACCGCAGGTCGTATAGAATCCTCGTCGTTCGTCATCCCAGGGTGCGTGTGGCATGATTCCGTTCCATCCAAACGCCGACGACGAAGCCATCGACGCGTACTGCTAGGGTGCATGCGACGACGCGTCCCCACGTTTCAAGCCTTCTTCGAACGGCCTGCTCATCACCGTCACCATCACAGCGTACACGAATCATCAACGTGCGTGGTGCTCATCAAAAACGTCGTCCGAGATTCGGAGATGGGCCATCGTCGCTGAACGAACGAACGAGCCCGTCGCCGCTCAGTGTTTGCGGTATTCGCCAGGCTGTCGTTCTCGCCCCCACCCGGTCTCGCGTGACGTGACGAAGGAGAAGGGTTTCGTGACATGTTCTACGAGTCGCAAAGCAGCGCAAGAGAAGCCTGACTAGCATTGACCGACAGTAACTCGTTGGACCTACCAGGATACACCCACTGGGGACATGTAAATCCTTCTCGTCATTGAGACGAGGGATCGAACGAGTCATCTCAAATCCAACCAAACGCCGACGCTAGCCTATCGGGGATATCGACCATACACCCCACGTTGACAGTCTTCTTTCGATGCATACCGTCAAGGCGATGTCGAATAAACGAATCAGCCAACGTGCGTGCTCGTTTATATGCAAACCTGCACGCCTAGTCGTTCCGAGGTTCGGAGATCTATCTACTGCTGGCATGCAAGTGCCACCTTCTCGTTGGACCCACCTGATGTGACGTTGAAAGGTTATCACAGGATCGAGGGCGTGATCCGAGTCTATTGCAGAAACAGCGAGAGAGGAAATATGGAAACAAGAGCACGGGCACCAATGTGCCTGATCAGCCAGGAGTGCTAGCAGTTAGGAGTGGACCAATTGGGCTTGACCAACAAGTCAACCAGGACATCGGAAGAAAAAAAGGTCAAAAAAGAGCGACAGACGTAGGGCCGATAATACACATAGTAGTAGACATCATCCCATGGATACACGAGGGCTGAAATATGTACGCCGTAGCGCACGAGCAAAAAAAGTGCAAAACAAAGAAGGAAGAGCGTGCGGCATCACCAGTATGTACGACCACGAAATAGAAAAAAAGAGCACAAACGAAAGACGTCGAATGACGAAAGACGTGCACGCATGTCAACCTTTAAACTGGGCAAGACCACAAGTCGTTCGCATTACTGTCCAAACGAACTCCCGCTCCTTCCTCGCCCAGTCCAATTCGCGCTCAACCCGCCCTGCACAGGGCTGGTCTCACCACCGACTGCACTGCCCCACATGGGCGCCGAATCGCTCCTTGACCGCAACCCGACCACCTTGTTCCCCGTGATGCTTATAGCCACGCCCGCTCCTGTAGTCGGCGAGGGCAGCTTCACATCTTCCACTGCATCACTGGGTACGATGTCCATTTCCTCTCCACACAACCCCGCCTCTTGCGGTATCCCAGCCAGCGAACCGCCGATTACTTGGCCAATCTTGTCCGCCTCCGTGCGCGCACGTTTCTCCACCCGGCCGTCATCATCATCCATCTCAAGTGTGAGTGTGATGTTGGGCTGCTGGCGCATGATTAACCCACTGCCAAGGCGATGAGATAAACCTGTCGACCCTTGGTAAATGTTCGTCCCAAAGTCGGACGTCGTGGGCGAAGAGGATGGTGTGTGGATGTGATGTGTGAATTGAGAAGGCCCGGCGCTGACTGAATTTGGGATGGAAAGCGTAGGGAGCGCCGTATGCGCGTTTGGATTCGAACGAGTATCCGAATCCCGAGACGGCGACCGAGAATGTGCATGTGAGCCGGGGTAAGGCGAGGGTGACGTCGGAGACGTGATAAAAATATTTGGTGAATGTTGATGACGTGCAGGATGCGGCGACGGTGAGGGCGATGGGGAGGGTATTGGCATCGATGGTGAAGGAGAAGCATCAAAGGTCAGAGAGAGCTCATGAAGTTCTTGCAGGATGCTCGGCGGGACTAAAGGTCACGATCAGCAACTAAGGACGGACAAAACAAACAAAACATACATCCGTCTGGCTCGCGGTTCATGTTCATTTGGCTAACACTGACGCCAGCTCTTCCGGGAACGTCCACTACCGCCTTGACAACGCCGACAAGTCTCTCCACTCGTTTCTTCCCCTTGACGATCTCGCTCTCCACCCAGCGTTTCCATTCCTCGCCTGCAGGCGGTACCCCAAAGTTGAACGGAAGGTTAGGTGTGTTCAATCCGCTACCTTGCCAAAAATTGAAGCGTGAACCTTGCGAGTCCCATTCTTCCGTACCTTGACTTCCGCCTACGCTAACACCTGACATGGGGCCACAACTTGCAGACGCATTTAGGCCATCCTCATCTTCCCAATCATCTCTTTCGCCGTCATCACCTCCCAGATTCGACGATGATCTCGAATGTGTAAGGACATGCCCGCTTCCCAAACTGAATGGAGCGTTGGGCGAAATATGAGACTGTGGACCTTGAGTGGACGTCAAGTTCGCTGACGCTGATCCTTGTTGAGGAGCACGACCGCTCAACGCCCTGACCTCTTGCCAGAGAGCACGATTCTCCTCGCGTAGTTCAGCCAAGATGCGCGCAACTTCGCCCGGAAGTTCGACGCTGCGGAAAAAAGTGAGATGAGAACCATCTTGAGCGCAAACGAGATAAGAGATTGCCTAACCGGTTCTTTTCTCGAGGGTCTGGTTCTAAAGCCTTGCGTTTTATCGCTTCTAGCAAATCTGGGCGACCACGCAAGAACTTTGGATGGGAAAATTCCCATGTTTGGGAGGAAGAGGAAGTGCGTTGAGCCCGCGGTGTCTATTGATCGGAACGCATGCAGTTACGTTTCGATGGCCGATAAAGGTGCATATATGCAACGAGGACGAAGGAAAACATGGTTCAAATTCAGCGCTATTACGTCCAGGATAGGGGTGGAAAAGAAAACGCACCCTATTTATCTTGTGAAATCCATACATATTGAGTTGGCGGACAAAGGAGGAAAACTGGGTATACATTCAGGAACCAAAAAAAAGAAGGAAAAGTAAAGGAGACGCACGTTGTTATGTTTAAAGTGGGAGCCAAGTATGTTGCGACTGAACTCGCCCACGTTTGATACGACAAAGCTAAGCGAGGATCAGGTCAATCTGGCGCTTGAGCGTGCGTGAGGATCAGCTACCTTGTGCCCAAGTCGGTCCAAGTGATGAAATGCTGCGCTTTAGCTTCATTGATCATACTGTGGGGAAATAGGTGGGTTTTCACGCGTGGGTGGAACGACGAGGACATACTGATAAAGTTTCGTTACAAAGTTATTAGTGCCGACAGACCTTGCCAAAACGGTCTGCGTTTGCTGCGTCGAGGGCCCAGATGCCTTCACGTTGGGATTGCCTGATAGGAGTGAGTGAGTGGGGCCGGGAGTAATAGAGAGATGAAAGAGAGTACCAGAGGTGCCGCTGGGAGAGAACGAGGGAGCAGAAGGGCTGCCGAAATCGTCGTCTGATGCGTCGTCACATAGGCCGGCAAATGCATGGCCGGCACTGTCTATATCGTCATAGGGGGAAGTGGGATTGGTACTGATTTCGAGCTGAGAATGTGTCTGAGAGAGGGAGGAATGCGAGAGGGAATGCGAGAGGGAACGAGAATGGGAGTGGGAGGGATGAGAGGAGGGAGAGGAGGCCGGGGAGGTCGGGGGAGGAGGAGAGGACGCGTTGGTGGTGATGATGTGAGGGAGGGCGTGTTGGCTGGCGTGTGCGGACTGGGACGAGGAGTAGGAGTGGGACTGTGAATGCTGGTGGATGCTGTGTGGACCGGTGGTAGCGGAGGGGGATATGGGGAGGGTGCTCGTGAGGCTCCGCTTTCGGGGGACGCTCTTCTGGACGGCAAGCTCGGGGGCAGAGGCGGAGAGGGAGCCGGTGCTGCGTCGCTGGGAGAGGCCGGGGTCTGGAGCGAGGCCGGGGGAGGGATCGTCAAACGTGTAGGGAAACTGTGGCTGTGGGGAGAGGAGGGGCATGGACTGGGGAGAGACGGGTGTTATCGGGGAGATGGAGGAGCCGCTGGAGAGAGAGTGCGAGTGCGAGTGTGGGTGTGGGTGTGGGTGCGGGTGCGGGTGCGGGTGATGGGGCTGATGGTGATGGGCGTGCAGCTGATGCGGATGAAGCTGGGTGGGCTGGGGCTGGGGCTGGTGGGGGGCGACGGGGGAGAGGGACTGCGGGGAGGTGACGGAGAGGCCGTTGAGGTTGAGGGAGAGCGCGGTCGGGCGGGGGTCTACTGGGAAGGGTGCAGGGGAGACAGGGGAGGGAAAGGGAGGAGCCCATTGGACGCGGGAGTAATCGGGTGGATAGTCCATCATGGGTTGGGGGCGAGGATGTCCGGACCCAAGGATGCTCGCCCTCTTGTATACGGTACGAAGTCTGCTGCACTGCCCCTCCCCGTTCGCTCTCGACGCTCTCCTTACAGCTTGGCCTCAACAGATCACGTAATCCTCAGCACAGCCCGTCATTCACTTTGTAAAACCTCAATCGGGCACCGCGTGTACTACCCCATGCCGTCAAAACGTGCCAGATCTCCTCGATGCAGTCCTCCGTACTCGTCCCGGCCCTGCCCCTGCACCCGGGCAGCGACTCGCCCTCGGCCGACGTCCTTCCTTGCCACCCGCATCGATGACGCCATGATCAAGGTCACCGTCACCCCAGGGTGAGTCCCTGAAACGCCGCAGCACCTTCTCCACGAGTGTGTACAAGATCAGCTCACCACGTGTCTCTAATCCCCCTTGTTTTCAAATCCGGAAGGTCCCGCTCACGCCTCCTCTTGCTCTCGTATATATCTGTCCCTCGAGAAACGTCCCCACCTACACGACCCCTACATTAAATACATGACTTCAGACCCTCCCCCCTTCTGATCCGCCATTCTCTTTTCGTACCCTATAATCAACACCACCGCTATCCGTGCCTCCCGCCCGCTTTGCATATCCGCCACCAACGAGCATGCTCACCGTCCTCCTTCGTCCCTTCTTTCTACCCATCTCTTCCGTACATTCTATTCTATTCTCTTCCCTACCCGCCTCCACCTTCCGTCGTCGATGACGTCATCATTATCCCCTTTCCCCCCTTCTCTTCTGAACGACAGTCTGATCTGATCCCCAACACCACCTCCCCGTCTGACGCGAGTGACCCGCCTGGTGATCGTCTCAATTCTTACGTCCCTCAATCCCGGAGTACCCGGTGGATAAATACTCCATTACGGTTCGCATCCATGCTCGGCGATCACAACACGCAAACACGCACTTTAAGCACAAGGTCAGTCAATAGACGCGCCAGATCGTACGACATCAAATTTCCCATGTGCCCGCGGGCCGTACAAGGCGGAAGTAGTCAATCTAAGGCTATCCCCCGCAGTCCGCCTGCCGGGATTCGCCCCCCCTCCTCTTTTCTTCAACTTTCCATACACGTCCCTAGATCATCTCCCGTCCGCACCGGTCCAACGCGTCAAATCGTGCTATCAGCATTGCGCTACGCTCTTCGTGACCGTCGCAGTCTCGACTGTCGCGCCCGTGTGCGGATGGCTGGTGTTTGATCCATATCATCTCGCTGCTACGGGCGCGGAAGCGCGAATCGCGGCACCGTGTAGTTGGGGCGACCGGACATTGGCTCATCAACGGAGGACAGCCCTCGCCGTTCCGTGTGATCACGTAGCAACGTTAATGAGTCTAGCATACCGGTCATTGTTTTTCGATACCCATGACCGCTTGCCATCAGTGCATGATGGAAAAGCCGTCCGGCGCAATTTGTGAGATTTTACAAGGCTGATCCTTGGCTCCCTGAAACCGAGCCTGAGGGCGATAAAGGACGTACATGAGTAGGTCGTGAGACCGAAGGAACCTCCTCCTTTATGTAATCAAAAGACCCGTGGGAAGGTAAAAATGCACATGCCGATGCCAAGCCGATGCACACAACATTCATTCCGCTCCGCGTCCTGCGACTTCACTAATCGGCAGTTTCAGACGTAACTAATTAGATCGCAGAGCACAGGCTGTGGTGAATCAAGCGCAATGATCAGCGCCTCGTCGGTCGTTTCCGTTGGCGTGCCAAGTGACCGGTCACCGTATGTACTTAGTACGGCGTGCGAGGTGCGAGTCCATCTCACGTATCTCTTCCCGGCGCGCGCAAGATTGGAGGGTGATCTGAAGGCACAGAAATGCAGCCTCAGTGTGGTGGCTCCGGTCTGGATCGCCTACCTCCTCAGATCCAAGATGCCATGGCATGAGGCCACCAAGTGGCACCGCTTGTCTTGCGTATGTCGTGCGTTCGCGTTCCAATCGACACGCACTTACTTCCAATCTCTCGATCTCCCTCCTTGTCTCCATCTCTACATAATGATCAAACCAGCCGGTGCTATTCTCAATTCCATCTTTTTATTTTTTTAACACCTCGACTTTTTCCCCATGCACGTCCTCGGAGTTTGCTTCTCCCCACGTCCGCACGTCTTACACGATGCAACCCCGCGCTGGTCGTGTTACACAGAGATTCGGATCGCCGGGGAGACTACCCCACCCCGTCTTCAACCAATGTCGAAAACGAGATGCCGATACGCCGTGTCTCTAGAGCATTCCAAACGGACATCAGATCGCTGCTGTACAGACATTCCGTGTTCCACGATACCAGATTCCAAACTAAGGACGTGCACACGACACCCAAATCGTCCATTCGTCACCTATGTACATGCATTCGGACTCTCGGAAGAGCAGCCAGGTTTAAAAGCTGAAAAGGGGGCATGCACCGCCTTGCTCTTCCATGGTATCTCATCCAGCCTCTGTGACACACTGAGCCTGTGCTGCTCGAAATAGCGCCCCCCGCCTCGTCACACGATATGACGACCCTGATTAGCCGAGCGCGGTGCACGGGGAAAGGGCGTCGATGACTATGTAGGATTCGGAAACCTGTGTCGACGAGGAACGGTCCCGAGGGCTAGACCAATGTCCGCAGCATCTGTGACTCGACGTCCGGGATCCGATCCAACACGACGACGTCCGTCGTTCTCGACCCCGTTTCCGTCCGTGGCGTCTCGGACAGCGGCCAGCTTGACTCGTCCATGGCCGCGAGTTCCTGGTCGACCACCCGGCTCACGTCGCTCAACGTACACGGCTGCGTCTGCAGCCCTCGAAGGTTGAGCACGAGCCGCTGTCCGGTGACAGAGAGTATAGGGATCGAAAATCTGTCAGAGAGTGGGAGGGTTCAGTCGACTAGGGTTGGATGGCGGGGCATACGCACACGAGCTGGAGAAAGGCTCTCGGGTCCTTGTGGCGAACGAACGAACGAACGTCAACGCGTGTTCGGTGACGGTTTCGCAGAAAGCTTACTTTACGAAACATGGTCCTGTTGGAACGTGAGTCGTAGCGAACGACGAGAGAAACGCCATGTACGTACCAACATAGCATCGAAAAACCGCTATTAAAAAAACTTGCCTGCGATCATTTAGAAGGTCGTTTTCCGACGATGCTTTACGTGGGCTTACAACGTAAAATAAGATGGCTGGAAAGATTCACCGGGTAAGCGTCGTGCCCATCGCCCATATGAAAGCTACTTACCATCACGTACGAGAAGACGGATGAATGGCGAGGTAAACGTCCCTCGGGACCCCATAAAGGTAAAGGATTTGCGAAGGGTACGATATACCATTACCACCACGATGGTGTCCAGCACCAACCTGTGTTGTACGTGAGCTTCGAACAGACCGCAA
Organism: Austroboletus niveus; assembly: GCA_038090255.1. Lineage (NCBI taxonomy): Eukaryota > Fungi > Basidiomycota > Agaricomycetes > Boletales > Boletaceae > Austroboletus > Austroboletus niveus. The sequence continues at coordinate 15,120 of JBBPMJ010000299.1, forward strand.
CGCGCCATCGCCGCACCTCGCAAGCCATATCAACCACTATGAATCAAATCCACATTAGTCGAGTCTAAACGCGCACACGACCAAGAGAAATGGGACTGACGATCAATGCTAAGAGCCCCAGGAAAAACAGTCGTCAGGACAAAAATCGTGGCATGCGAAAGAACACATTACGCGGAATTGCTGTCAAGCAAACTCCTTCCACCGGCGGATACTCTAGGCCGACACTCATCAGTATCGTTGGTTTCGGCTAGATCCTGCCACGACGTACCATACTCGCTACCCCACGTGTAACATGCAACCGAAATCATCGCAACGAGGTAGAGCACGTACAACGAAATCAAACAGACCGCCGTACGGAAGTTGCACCCCCAGATCGCCCAAGCACGCATTATGACGACGACTATGCTTGAACCCTCACCTTAACGATGGCCTCGAACACAGGTCGAGAAACTGCCAACTCACATCGGATGGATTCGCCGGACAAGAACATGAATACCGTACAATAGAGACAGTAGACGTAACAAAACTGGCGAATTCCAAAAGTCGTCAACACGAGTTCTCGACAGTGAAGACGGACCAGAGAAAACGGGATACGTGCCTCTGGAGAAACATGCCGAAGGAAACCAGTCTCCTGGAGCATTATGAACGTCTGTCCGACCAAGTTTCCATATCGGTTCAGCAGGAAGATGGTCTTGATGATGGTCCACGGGGCCCCCCAAATGTGTTCCACCTATCGGTCGTGAGTAGTTTGCAAGCTTTACTTGATACGACAGAATGGAACGTACTTCTGACGAAAAGGTGATCAGATAATCATACAGAAGCAATGAACCCCCAGAGATCGAAACATATCTGATGTCATAGCGGACCGACCACAGTCAGGTGAATGTTAGCCTCTCCCGGTACGATCATCAATGTTCTTTACTCACTTCCGGGTTAACAGTTGGCTCAGAGTGGAAAGGTCCGTCGACATCAATGATGGGCACCTAGGACCAGAGAGACAGCGATTCAGAGGGCAAGCCCGTAAGAATGCAGGTGTGTAGAACGGATGCGAGGGAAGGAAAAACTTAATGATCCACGATTATCGAACCCACTCTTTAAGTATGTTCTCACGACGTCCGAAGCGCCGTTTCAGCGTGACCATTTGCAAAAAAAAACACATGACAGCTGAAATAGGCCTTCGACTTCTCCATGATGAAGTGGCGTCGGCTAAACGCAATGTTATCAAGTCCAAATGTGGCTTGTCAATCTATGTAATTGAGGCCATCAGCGCCAACTCGTCCGACAAGTTCTGTCGTTGGAAAGTTGAATGTAGAGATATGTCGCAGCGAAGCGCCAGCAATACCTAGGCAACATACCTCCGAGCATTTAATCAGCTGTCTCTGCGTAGCTGTCTTTCTGAACCTGTCAAAGGCATTGACAGGCGTTCCTAGGTGCAATGAGATCTGCACTATGTAGTGCATTGGCACTCGAAGCTGCAAACGAATGGCACGATCAATCCTCCTGTAACCGGTATAGATCAAAAGGAATCATAAAAAACATTCCTGAGATTCTACTCACGTTATCCCAGAGTGGATATAGTATACTCAGCAGCTGGCGGAGCAGTAGCGTCACCAGTCTACTGACAGCGTCAACTTACCTGACGGCCCTGCAGAGGTGTTCATAATACGTCACCTGGAGTTTACCCTAGCGAACGGAAAATCGTCGGCATCCGTAAGCCGTCTATATACATTGATCAACGAGTAAATGCCCGCCGAGTCAGGAATCGCGTCTGGTGTGAACGATCACTGAGCAACTGACAGCTGTTATGATGAGTTGTCTTTTTTTTCGGTGAACTCTGAGTAGAAGCCTTGGCATCGTCCGATTCATTGTGGAAAAAAAAAGTCCGAGTGTCGGAACTCGTGTCCGACCTCGTTTTTGCGGGTGTTCCTACGTAACGTCATCATTAAGCAACACCCCCATAAGTATCGAGGGCGGAATTCGGCTGTGATTGAAGATCGGTTGACGGTGTAGAGAACAAATATGTGGGTCATTGTGGTACAAATTCGGCAGAGCGGTAGGCGATCTGAATCTGCTATCTTTTTAGTGGGATACAAACGAGAATGGACGGGCAAAGAGATCGTACTGTATGTAGATAGGCCGAGAGCTTTCCGTAGGGAGGTTGTGACGCGAGGGCGTCATACCAACTGGATGCCAAGTGTATGCAGTCATCCGGATGGCCAGTCCGAAGACTGCAAGGACAGAGCAGACGATATCGGTTCAGCGTGAGAGTGTAATTTAACGCATGATGGATGAACCTAATAGGGGCCACTCTGAGGGTTTGCCCGCGATGGTTGCTAGTACGACTCGGGAGAGTGTGGAATTCCATTGACAAGCTGAGAGGTTCGCTCAGCGCCGCAGCCTACGACCTATCCGGGTCTGTACTCGGATAACAGTTGTCAGTGATTCGTCAACGACAAGACAGGTGACAGGATTTAAAAAAAAAAACTAGGACAAAAGGAGATAACGCTCGGACGGGACTTCAGCACTTCAGCGCTCAGCTGCCAACGTAACTTGGCGATCGATAATTGTCAAGGAAAGGAACCGAGTTCCGAACAAGCAAGAGTCTCTTCCACCATTACAACACTGAATGGGGGCAAATATCTTCCGGAGACGTGAGTTCGAAACAGCCCCGTCCAGCAACGACCTCTGCGGCCTAATACTCTCAACTTTCCCTTGATAAATCGATTATTTCGACTACAAACACAGTGAACAGCCTCCCGGAGCGGGTCGTCGGAGAACATCCTATTCCACTCAAGTCCAATTTCAAGTAAGTAACGTACACACACGTGCCATGGTCTACCATCCCCATCGTGCGACCCACCAGTGCAGTCCTCACTCCGGACCGACTTCGGTTCCTCGTTCGGTTCGCCCTGCCGCCGCCGCCGCCGCAAACGTCCATACTGTATGCGTCGTTGCCGTCATTTATCCTGTCTGTTTCCTCCCAACTGGCAAGTCCCCTTCCTCTTTGACTAGTAGGGCAGCAAAGTATATTGTATGTCAATTTGTAACGTCATGCCAATCCGTCCATCGCCATCAACCAGCCACACGATCACGATTCGAGGTCATACACTGCAATATGTAACAGGAACCTGGTACGCTTCACCATCAGTCTGCACTGGCAGTGTGAAACGCACGGCTTGCACCCGATGGCGTCGTGTCCGACTCGGGCGGCGCGCCAAACTACTCCGAACGAACAGTGACGGGACTTGATTTGAATTCCGCAGCACAACTCTACGATCGATCGGGTCGACGATCAGGTGCCTGAGTCTATGGACAGTATAGCTTCACTCTCGCGGGTATCGGTAACCCCACGAAACTCAAACACGCACCCAGCGAAGAAAAGAAAAAAATTCCAGTCGCATAACATGGGGAACCATAACACACTTTAAATGCGAAGCCAAAAATTCAAGGGGCATGACATGTTAGAATCAAAAGAAGCTACAATCGAGGCCGAGAAATCCATCGTCGATCGGGACTCGAAGATATTAAAGAAGAAAAATGCGTCGCATACGCGGCACGCAAACATCAACCCGTTCCAAAACCCCATCTGTTTTTCAATTCCACGAATTCGTGACCATCATGCTGGGCGAATGTGGTGGCGAACTGGGCTGCTGGAAATATGCAGACTGGGATGGCGACGCCAGCGAACCAGGCGGGTATAGAGGCACCGTCGGCACGAGCTCGAACACGTGCTGTGCGATCGCCCGCGGTCGCCCAGGTTGTCCCGTCTGTCCCAATGGTTCAGGTGCGGACATGACAGCATGTATTCGAGGATCGAGATTCATCGATTGCTGGGCGCCTTCTCCGCCCGTGGTCGCTGCCGCAGTGGACGTGCCGCGGCCATCCCAGATACACCGAATCTCAGTTCCAGGAATGATCTGAGCGAGCAGGCCAGTCGATACGTGTCTCACTTCAACGAATCGCGAGTCAAAGAGGAGAATATATGGCCAATGCATGGCCACGCGCTCGGCAGTACCTTCCCACTCGATCGTCCCGGTGGAACGGCTGGGCGCTCCGTGTTTGTTGACATATATACCGAATTCTGCGAGCGTGAATAGTGAGCTCGTACGATAGCGCTAACGCCTTACCATCGTAACATAATAAGAACTCGTTCTCGACGCGGAACATTCCCATTGGCTTGCATGACTCGCAACGTTTCGCCAATCGTTCATGACCGTCGTCGCGCAGTGGAATCGTGACACTCTTGAAGCTGATGTGACCACGGCGTCAGCGACATGCTTACAACTTGCGCATACGAAACTTACTCGGTGAGGTCCATGATTTCAAAACCTTTGGTACAAAGGATCGCAATCTTTGCTTTCAAAAAGACCAAGTCAAACGATTCCGAGGGCAGGAAGAATTCCTGACAGATAGACAATCAATTTGGAACGAAAGTGGGAAACCAATTGTGCCACGCACCCTGTATAAACGGAACCACTCCGATCGAGCAGGCCGTATGCCGAACCTCGAAGTAAACGAAGCAGGTGCCTTGGAACGTTCATTGATCTTCTCGACAACAGGCTCCAGAACACGGAAGACGCTGTCAAGCTAGGAAGAGCGTGAGGCAAGGACCGTATTTTTCGTCTACGGAATAGACGTACCCCCTTTTTCTTCATGTAGATGACCAAGGTCCGACCACCTTGATTACCGACGCTGAAGAAGTGAACGTCCCGCGTACCATTGACTCGTTGGGGTGTCTGTGATGTATGCGCGCTTTGCGGAGACGACGGGACAAGTGCTTCTATGTGATAAGCGAACAGGGCCTATGCAAGCATCTTAACAACCTTTTAGAATGCCGAGATAGGCTGACAGACTTGCCTTGTCTGCTAGGACGAGGAACATTCCAAAGTCTTCCAACATTGCACACTGTGTAACCATCTTGAGATGCAGCACACGACGCATAGCTAACGAGTGTTGAGATCAATCCCAATCACCGAGCGGCCGGAAAAGCTTACATCTCGAGTCATGCCTAAAGCCAATCCACACACCCTCTGCACATCCAATCGCAACGAGCGCCCTTCCATCGGTTGTGGCTGTGAAAGATGTTCAGTAAACCACAACTGCATGTTTAAACAAATAACTCACTAAACGGCACAGAGCACGTCACCTTGCCCGTAAACGAATTTTCGTGGTTCCACGATGGTGTAGCCGCGCTTGCCGAAATGGCAGGTACGAAGAACGTATCAGTGCTTAGCGGCTCCACCTCGAACACCTTGTTAGATTCCTGAACGACCTTGCGCAAACCAATCGCTTCTTCCAGCTTTTGCTTCCACTCTGCTCGTGCCTGGGGGCTTTCTGTGAACAGCGTGTACAGACCACCGAGTCTCCCGCTGTAATGGATAGTGCAGGGGTATACAAGACGAGAATCCCCTGCACTTTCAGGCATGCCGCTGCCTGGTGATGTGGGCCCGCCACTATCGCCATGCCTATTACCGAGTCCCAAACGTAGAATGCCTGCACTTCGTTGCGTCGGCGGGTCCAAGAAGCTGGTGAGGTTCAACAAGTCCAAAGGAATGGGCTTTGTGCACTTTAGCTAGAGTCACCACGGGGGTTTTCGAGACGACTAACCCTGCGATTAACGTAATACTTCGTCACTCCATCTTTCTCTTTCGTCTTGGTCAGAACCACTACATACCATTCGTCAATGAAAGACAACGGATGGATTGTGACGACTCACAGTAATTGTCGAACAGAAGGACAAAGAGTTCGGTCCATCCATTCCACTCGAAACCGGTTTCTGGTTGTCTCAACAATTTGCTTGCATGGACTAGAGATCGATTTTCGTTCAGTAGATCCATGTCCTTGCACTCAGGTTCGTCAACGATCCACTGGTAAACAAAATTATTGTGCTTACCACTGCCTCCCCTGGTTTGAATACGATATTCGAGTTGTAGCACCACAACTGAACCTTTTGCTTTGCAGAATCTACGCCTGGCTCGCTATCTTTCCCAAGGGACTTTATGATCTCGAGAACCTGGGGAATAGCCTTGTGATCCTCGTGATCATCCGGGGTCTCATCATGTATGTTCTTCAAAAGTAATTCATATCGCAGTAGCCGAGGTATGGGACGGTTTATAAAGTTTTTCATGTCTAAACGATGGGCCTCGGGATGACGTGTGCATTGCTACGGGCGGACTTAGCATTTCAGTTTCGCGGCAATTAACACACACACCTCGACAAAGTTCTTGAATTCATAGTTGTTGGCCATCTCATCGTCTATCCGATACGCTGCAATCGGATAGTTTGGAATATACTCCATGTAAGCCTCCCTGAAGCTCAATGTGGCATCGAGCACAGCAGCAGTGATACTTTTGATGGTCGGATGTTCTTCGCGCTGGATCTCGTGCAGTTGATCAAGCAGCTTGCGGTGATGGCCATAGATTTCCAAGAAGTTGTGGAATACATCTGTGATGAAACTCTCCAATCTTTCCCGTGGGATGATAGCAGGATCTTGCGTCCGTAATGGTTGAACATACATCTAATAAAAACGAAATGCTCAGGTAGATCACGAAAACATTTGACATTTCGCACTATTTCGATATTTTCCAGATCCTTCACGTACCCCATTTCACCTTTAATCAACTCAAAGATGATCCTGAGAGCATCATTCAGCTTCCATATGATTATCTGCAACAAACGGTCACTCACGCCTGGCGCTTCACCTCCGCTTTGCCCAGTCCTTCTCTCACTTCGCCGGGAACCAGGTCGTGCCATTCCCACTTTGCTGTAGGACCTTTGCCCATAGCAGTCTGGAATGTACGCAGCTGAGAAATGTTCTGTAGCTCCTTGATAGCATGGATAGCTTCTGCGAGGTAATATACGTCGGGGTTACCCTTCGTCGTTTCTTTCATGATTGCTTCGAGGGCAAGAGGATACTTTTGGAGATGCTCAGAAGGTCGTGATAGGAAATGTTTCAAGTCTAGACGTCGAGATTCTTGCTGCCTCACAGACTCGCGCGAACATTCCTAAAAATAAATTAGTGCCCAAGCAAACCAAGCCAAAAACGGGATCCAATCGAGTGCAAATGTCACCACGAACCTCGAGGAAAAGTCTCAGATTAGCATTCGCCTCGATCTCTTCCTTAAATCGTTTTTCTGCTAAAGGAAGATGGGCCACGTAGGTAGGGTATGCGTATCGAAAACTTCGAGCAGCCTCAAGGAAAACATCCCCAATCTTTTGGATGATCGGGGACTGCTCGCGCTGACGCACATACATAGCCTCTACAAGTTGCTTATTGCACTCTCGCAAGTCTAGAATGTTACCAAAGACTTCCTCGATGAATTCATCCAGTTGTGAGGTAGGCATGATGTGCGTCGCGCGACGTAGAGGGCGAATAAACAACTAACTGCGGGTGAGTGAACAGTGAAGTGATAGGATTAATTGCAACAAACGGCTTCAACAGAATCGAGATCCTGAACATATTGTTCCTCTTGACTGATTGTTTTATGAATGATTCTTGGCAAAACAATATTAGGTGGACGGAACAGAACATGATAGACACATACGTCTGACGATGAATCTCACTCTCCGGAAGACTACGGAGAATGGCAGGATCCACCGTACTCGGCCAGTCCTCACTCTACCACAGCATGGTAAGCGTAAAGCTACACATCCCAATTAACGACTTACATGAGTCGTGCCCTCCGGTTCGGGTGCAAATGGGACGTCTGTTACGAGGGTCGCCTAAAACGAAATCAATTCGGATAATGCGTGTAATCTGAAAACTCACGCGTCTTCTCGGACAAATCCAAGAATAACATGGATCTTCCTCGCTACATGTCGAAGTGTAACACTTTGTGAGCATGGTGATGACCGCCGTTGGCAACTCTTCTCTTTCCCTCTGAGACTCGGAATTGCCCTCGAGATCATCCAGGAACATGTACACGTCCTCGACTCCATCCTGGAGCGGTTTATCGCCCCACTCAACTTCATAGAAAAAGAGTTGGCTTTGAAGGCTACGTGCTACCTGGAGCGCCGCACGTCTGTCTGCCGTAGAAACGCCGTGATTGATCAGCAATTCGCGTTGAATTTGTGATTGGATTGTAGACTTTAGGCAAGCTATTATGATCTGAACGGGGATGATCGAGAACGTGACCACATACAACTATGTCCTTGCCTGTAAAGGCACGGGGATAAGGAATACTGCTCTTGACGTGTGTGCCTCTTGGAACTTTGTCACGTAGTCTAACAGCCAGATGAGAAAGTAGACTGAAGTTGACAAAGCGATCCGGATCAGGGTCGTCGCTGTCAGTAAAGTCGTCATCTTGATCATCTTGGTTAACAGGCAAGGCACTCCAAGTGGCGTTCTGGTCATTTGGTCGAGAACGATCGAACGAGTCTGTGCTACCACCTTGAACACCGTAGTCATTCAAAGACTCGTCGTATGAAGTTGCAGGGTACCCAGTGGTTGATGACGCGACAGAAAATGCGCCGACAGAATTATCCCTCCCAAGCGCCGAAGAACCCTCTTTGGAAGGCTGATAGTCGCTATATGTGGTAGCTGTAGTAGCAGCAGACAGGTTCCGTCTAAGGAAGTCAGTCTGAGCCGAAGAAGTTGTCGATCCTGTTGAGGTAGCACGGCCGACACTAGCATTTGCATCTTGCCACCGCAGCTAAGTCAGCATTACCGACTCAAGTACATGGTTGAACGACCCACGATTAGTAAAATCGCCGGACGGTGACTGCTGCGGCTGAAAATCCTTGACACGCGAATTTAAAAGTTGGTTGTCCGTATGTAGGCGCCCATTGGCGTGTGAATATGCGTCGGCGTATCTCGCTTGGCCCGAGAGTTGGGATGGACGGCTTCTGGTAGGATCATCTGTGGCGTACATGTCAAGGAGTGAACCGTCGTCATAATGGCCGTTAAAACCTGGAATTGTGGGTGGCAGAGTACCAGGTGGTCGGGCAGAAGATTTGCGGAATAGTGGGTCACGGATGTCTTCTGCCACCGGACCACTGCCATTAAACTGGACGGGGACAGCTGGGACTGTCTTGTATAAGTTGGGGCCAACGTCCGATTGAGGACTAATGAGTTGTTTTCCAGGCGAGGCCGGCAAGGTTGCGGAACCGGTGGAGCCCCGACTTCCGGGAAAGCCAGGGCTTTGTGGTGCGGGAGGTAATTGACGGCGACTGAAAAGAGGGCATGAGAGTGAGAGAACGAGAGTAGAGAGCGAGTATACCTGTCGACGTTTGCTGTCCCCGGACGAGAGGTGTTGAGCACGGGCTGCGGGGTGTCTGTCACATGAACATCTGTGGGACTAGATGGCAGTGGAGGAACAGCGCCAGGGGGCTGGGGCAATGGCCGAGATCGCCACTGTGAGGTGGGAGAAACGGTAGAATCGATGTTGGAGCGGATATCGTGTGCATTGGGTGGTTGCGCTGGGAGGGTGGTGAGCAAACAAGGGGAGACGGAAACGGGGGTGCATACGAGGGCGAGGAGGCGAGTTTCTGGCAGCGGATACAGGGAAGCTAACCGGATCCGGTTCTGCGCGGAAGGCGTTGGGGTATTGCTCTCTGGTATTGATGGGTGCGGCGGGGAGGGGCGAGCGTTCCGTGGGGGATGCGGATTCTTCGCCAAAGATGCGCCAGACCTCGTCGTAGAGGTGCTGGAGATCCTCATCGCCTGGAGGAGGCGGTCTAGGGTTAGACATGAATGATGGGGTTGATCGAAACGGGGACGTTGTCGGCGGGAACGGTGCGGACTGCTGCGCGTTGGTGTGGGCAGCGGAGGGGGAGGAGGACAGGGACGTGTGGCCTGCCTGGCTTGGAATGATCTGAGGCCAGAAGCGAAGCGTTGCAGTGTCCAAGTCAAGCGCAGCGACCCCGCAATTTCTTCTCACCGGCCTTGCCGGTCGGCAGCTCTCCAGCGCCGACGCATTCATTCGCCGTCGTTCAAGCTAGTCACTGGCCGCCTCGGCCGGCCAAACCGACTCACTTTGGGTGGAGACCCGGCTAGATATCACCTTGTTAGAGGACCGCCATCGATCCGCATGGCCGCAAGGGCCCCCAAACTAACATCGTCTGTACACGACATCGGCGACGAGAAACCGCCGTTTGGCTCCAGGTCAGCAATTCAGCCCTCGTCTTCTTGGCGATCCTGACTGGCTTTAGATTCCTGGCCGAAGACGCGGACGTCTGGACCCAAAACGCCTGGGATCACGTCCCTCCTCCCTCCGACCAGGCGGAGCACATCGCCTCTTCTCTCCAAAGACAGCGCCTGGCTCCTGTCCCTGACCAAGATAAAGATAGATACAACTCGAAACCTGCAAAATACTGGTGAGAACGTCTCGTCGTTCACGTCGGGCCTGTATTATAACAGAACGCGAACAACAAGGGATAACTTTTACAAAACCAATGCAGACAACTTTTTTCGTGACAGAAAATGGTACTCCGTCACATCGTCGATCGCTCTCCCTCGCCCTTACTTTGAGCTAGGCTACATCTAGAGTTTCCGGAATTATTGGCTGCTGCTCAGCCTGAGGTGCATCCCTGTTCGTTTTCTCTGTACCCCCTTTCTTACTCGATCAGGCAGGAGAGGTCATTGTATGCGAGATTGGGTGCGGTAAGGTGTTTATATACGTGGCATCGTCAGCCTTTTCGCTGAATGGCACAATCCAGGCGCTGGAAACGCCGCATTTCCTCTGCTGTCTGCGAATAAGAACCCTCAGCTCGCCATTCGAGCATATGATTACTCTTCCCATGCAGTCAAACTAGTCCAAGCAAGCATCCACCCTTCTTTGCGCAAGAATCGTTGCTGAGTTTTCTTGCAGAATAACCCCATGTATGCCAATCCACCCGTTGGCTCGATACAAGCCGCGGTGTGGGATCTTACTTCCGAGAGCACGCTCCCACAGGGCGTTGAACCAGCGACAATTGATATTGTTCTCTGTGTCTTTGTCTTGAGCGCACTACATCCAGATGAATGGGGTAGGGCAGTAGCCAACATCCACCACGTACGCCTCTAGTTTCGTCTCACGCAGTGTATGTGTTCGACTTCGTGAGGCAGATCCTAAAGCCAGGTGGGATCGTCCTCGTGCGTGACTACGGGCGCTACGATCTCACCCAACTACGGTTCAAATCCGGGAGAATGCTTGAAGACAATTTTTACATACGCGGAGACAAGACACGCGTATATTTTTTCGAGCTAGGTACGTACCTGCATCCAAAAATTTCCTACCACGGCAAACCTGGGTCATCGAAAGACGAACTGGCATTGATGTTCACCGGCTCTCGAGCGTCACCCTCGCAAACGTTGGTTCGAACGACGGAAGTAACAGAAACACAAGGTCAAGAAGCAGAAGAGGAACCACTAGTCGATAACTCTGTCTCTCCCTCTTCGCCCGATCAGTTAACTTGTTCACCCGGGAATGTGGCTCCAGCTACCTCAAATACTACCATACACCCCAATCTCCTCGTTCCACTAATACCCTGCCCTCCTCATGCTCTGTTTGTCGTCGAACAGCTCGGGGTGGACCGAAGGTTACTCGTAAACAGAAAGAGGCAATTGAAGATGTACAGAGTATGGATGCAGGGCAAGTTCAAAAAGCGGCTCGGCCATGGACCAGGCCAGAACAACTGATGGTCAACTCTGCTAGCCAATCCGATGGTGTCTTTGGAGGTGATTCATTTTTGACCATACCACCCATGATCGTTGGCAGGATCGTTGTAGACATAAAAATAACTTGGGGATTCGACCAGATGGACCCGAACTAATGGTATCTGAAAGCATTACGCCGCAACACCACACTACATAAACTACTTATAAGAAGTCGACAGCACGTTTTCGCCCCCGGGGAGGCCCAACGGCGCCTTCAACATCATCCGCCTTCATATCGTAATCGTCGGGGAGTCTTTCCGCGCCCAGATCTTTCACAATGTCTGGAGGTGCTTTCTCCACCCATTCGTCCTCCTCCTTGACGCGTTCTCTGTGTTTCTTCCGTTTCTTCTTGGGACGATCTCGTTCCTTGGTTTCCCGCCGGGCCGTTATGGAGAGCGACTCGCCCCCATCCTCGTCCATGTCGAACGACATAAGCGCACCCGTCTTGGGCTTCTTGCTCTTCTTTTCCTTTGTAGCGGGCGCTTTCCCATTCGCTTGTGAGTCACGTGGGACAAACGTCGGCTTGAACGTCGACAAATCCACCTTTTCGTCCACCGCGACGGAAGGAGTCACTTGTGCATTTGGCTTTTCCGTCACTTGAAGCGACGTCGAGGGATGCGAAGACGTCGGGACCTCGGCGGCATCGTCATCCGCCTTGTCATTGTCCTCCTTGTCCTTCTCGTCCTCGCTCTCCTCTTCGTCGCTTGCAAAGATAGCCTTAAAGATACTCATGGGTGGCCGCTCATAAGTGAGAATATCGTCACCCTGCCCATCGTCTTCCCCGAGACCGATGTTCGCCAAGTCACGCTTGCCGCTCTGCGGCGCCGGATCCTGCCCGACTCCCTCCGCAACATCCCCTGTCGCCTCTGCGCTCTGCGACGCGTCCACACCGGTAGACGTCGACGCCTCGGGCGTATCAAAGTGCACGTCTGGGTCAGGATCCTTGACACCGAATCGCTTGCAGAGAAGACGAGCAGGCTGCCAAGGCTTCACTTCGCGCGTCATAGGGCCGTACATGCCTAGCCGCGCCGCATGCACCTTGGGGTCCTCTTCCTTCTTCTCTTCCTTCTCCATGGCCGGTTCCGATTCGGCTTCTACTGCCGCCCGTTCCACGCTCGGGGTATGTAAACCCTCGACGATCTTGGGCCCCAGGTCGAGCACAGCGGCGCTCGTAAAGCGTCCCGCCATCGCCCCCGAGACTGGGCGGAAGAGAGCAGCAGCCTTGGCGAACTCGTTCATCTCGAGCGCGTACATTTCTGGGGTTTGCGTCGATAGACGGGCGGGTATGGAGACGCTAGAACCAGGTTCTGCGTGTGTCCGGAGATAAGCGGTGTATCGGGCTTGCTTATTGGGATTCGAAGTGAACGGTCGGAAGCCCTGCAAGGCTGCCTGGGCGACGTGTGGTTCTGTGTGAGGGATGTAAGGCCCCTGAGGCGGGAGTGTGCTTGATGACGGTGTCGGCTCTTCCTCCGTCGCGTCCGTCGTTGAAGGACCGGTAGAGTGACCCGCTGCAATGCTCTTGATTCGCTCTTGGTCTTTCTTCGACATGTATTCAAAGACTGAACGCGGTTCAGATGAGAGGGGCGTCTCTCCCAGTGCAGCACCTCGCTAAACAACGGGTCAGACGACTAGACGTCTCATCAGCTCAAGGGAAACGAACCTGTTCAGGAGTGATTCCGGTTTTCCACTGAGCGTGCGGTTGAGCTTGCCCTGGCACAGGGAAGTGGGGTGTGTTTTCCTTGTCATTCTGTGCCTCTTTTTCCCGTTCCCACAGACCTTTGGGATTGGGTTTCCAGCCTTTAGGTACTTCAGGAAGAGGAAACCTGTAAGAATCAACATCAACCTGAGCTGAAGACGATATTGACTCAGTGGCGACAACTTACAACATGTCTTCTGTCATTGGTTTTTCCGAAACCTTGAAGCCAGGGAGCACAGGTTTGCCATCGCGGAACAAGCTTGGATTACTTGTCGTCTGAGATACGTGAGCACGTTTACCCAAGCCGCCCAACAAAGAGCAGAACTTACCGATCGTACCGGAGCAGTCGTGCTATTAGATTTAGCCTTGCCAATAACTACGCGTTCTTCGTCGTGTACGTCGCTGATATCGAAGGCGTGTCGACTCCTTCCATGATTCACAGTGTGATCATAAACGTCCAAATCGTCCTCGTCCGCGTCATTCAACGCACCCAGTCCGAACCCACCTAAAATGTAAGTCGACGTAATGAACAACACAACGTCAAAAGAACGTCTGCGAGGCGCACCTGCAAGCCGTGGTCCCTGCACACCCTTCGAATCCTGTCCCTGAACCCCCAAGCTCGCATGCAGTCCTAACGATTTGCTATGCCCCAGTCCGTGAACGTCGTCCTTGCGAGGTGCGACGACCATCGGCGTATCCCTCGGCGGATACGTATGTTTCTTGGCTTCTTCGTCCACGTCCGGACCCGTTCTGTCCGGGTCACGCTCATACTGGATCTCGTGCTGTCGCCACGTCACTCTCGGACCGACCCCCTGACCCGGTCTCCAGCCCATCTTCTTAAGAATCCGTCCCCCCATCGAATCTTTCGGGGCTGGTGATATGGCCTGTTCGAGCGCGAGGGTGATCGGACTGAATAACGACACACACAACAAACGTGAGTACGAACGTGTCTTTGGAAAAAAAAAAAAAAGGGGGGGGGGGGGGGGGGCCAGAAAGATGAGGAAGACGAACGAGAGAAAACGACGCACTCCTTCTGACTGTCGTCGGCGCCTTCACGACGGGCCTTCTCAGCCTGCGTACCACCAAGGATGTCCATCTGTTCATGCTCGCTCACGAGCGTCTGGTCCGCATGCATCTCCGCGAGGTCTTCTTCGTCCATAAAGTCCTCTGGTCTCGTCGCGCGGGCCTTGGCTCGATCCGACCGCGAAGAAACGAACGTTGAGGGGGCCCATCCTAGACAAACGAGCTCAAAACGACGGCGTTTGAGACGACGATCAGACAAACCTTCCTTGGAGCCGACGGTGTTGAAGTAGCCAGCAGAGAAACCGCCCGTGAAAGCCCCGTGTAGTCTTCGTCGGCCCTTTTCGTCTCGTACCTAGATGGGCTAGACATCAGATGAATAGCCCACTCAGGAGCAGCAACTGACTTCTTGCTTCCAAAGTGGAACGAACTCGCCCGTATCCTTGGACTTTTCGAGGGGTGGTAGTGGCGTACCAATCTGCAGAAGTAGTGAGTGGTACCGATAAGGAGGGGGACGACAGAATTACCAAACAAAAGTTTTCATTGGTCTTTCTGCTCGACGTATCGACGCCCAAATCGCCGAGTTTGCGTTTGAGCCGTGCAGAGTTCATCGTGGGCCGTGGCTACCAAACCATGCGACAGCGGGGCAAGTATTGGTAACCCTAACCATAATTATAGGTTCCAAAAAAGGGTATCTACGCCTCGTTCTCTTCTTCCTCCCCTTCCTCTTTCTCCTCGGTTTTTTCCACATCTGAATCTGGATCTGGATCAAATTGCAGTTTCCACTCCTCCTCTTCATCATCGTCCGTGTCATTTTCCCTCTCCTTCCGCTTCCCAGTCGCAGATAATAGTTCTTTAGGCGCTCTACCTTCAGCAAGAGTGAGACACGTCAAGCGAGTGCCCTTTGTATCGTATTCCACTACCGGATGTAGTTTCATTTTGTCCGTCGTCTCGGCCGGCAAGGATACCAAGTCATATACGAATATCTTGCCGTCAGACGAAATGGTACAGGCGATCGTCGTCGTTTCTCGTCCTTCCGCGATTTTCGGGAGCGCAACATCGAGCGTTTCCACAGCTTTCACTCTGGCGTGCTTTTGGTCAGCATCCCATACTCATGCGCATACCCCAACGAACCTATTTGAATGGCCAACCAATTCGGCAATTATCGTAGGTGAAGATTGTGAATCCCTAGATACTTGATATATCGATACCTTTTTATCTTCAGCTGCGACCAATAAAAGTTCTCCGTCGCCATTGACACGCTTGCAAAATCGCACGCTCTGTATTCTCGACGGATGTGTAATGGTGTGTTGCAAGACCATGTCCTATTCGGCGATGAGATACGTATAAATACATGCCTGTACCTGCTTCACGTACCGTAGAGAATACGTCGAGAGAAGACAAGGACTGGACAATAAACATCGAGCCCGACAACGACCATCTTACGACCTCCCCCTCTAGTTGGCCGACTGTAAGCAACGTTCCGTCAACAACATCAACGATCTGACCTTTGCCTAATTTCGTGCTGGCAGAACCCTTGCCACGCATCAAGTCCCACATGCGCATCGTCTTGTCTTGCCCGACGCTCAACGCGACTTTACCAGACGGATGAACGGCGACAGAGTTCACGCGGCCTTTGTGTCCTTTGAACGTGCGAAGGACAGTCCAATCCCGCGCATGGAAAAGACAGAGTGTACCGTCCTCAGATGCGGAAAGCAGATGAGAGCGCGTCGGAAATTGGAGATATGTAATAGAGCCTGGACATCGTCGTAAGTATGTTCTCGGACAAGCAAACAATCCACATGCCTTGATGGTGCATCAGACCACCGACTTCTTTCCGCCTCGCCAAGTCCCACACCTTAACGATTTCGTCCGAACTTCCTGTAGCCAGCCATTTCCCTCCGTCTGGTGACGCTGCGACGGCTTTGATGGACGAGACATGCGCGGGAAAGATGAAGACGGGTTTCAGATGAAACTCGTAGCCAGACTCGGTGGCCGACACTGTCCCGTCGAGCCCATAGAGTAGTTTTTCGTAGGAGCCTGCGACGACGACAAAGGAAGCTGGCTTGGAGGATGCGTTCTCGACGCTTGCGCGGGTCTCTTTTCGTTTTCCCTTGTCTTTTGGAGAGAGCTTGCGTTGCTGCTGATCGGACCGAACTCTGTTTTTTGTCGCAACGGATTTTTCGATCCGGGCTTTTTTGAGTGTTCTTTCCGTCGCTCTAGTCGCTTTTTGTTCTGTCATTTGCGTGTCGTGCCTTCGGACGTGAAAGAAAACAGTCAAAACTCAAAATGCCCCGAAATAGACTCTGTCTTGCTCCCTCCTTCCACGTCCGTTTAGATGCAGTCAAAATTCAAATCAACTGCGCTTGGCGCTGTAATGCTGGAGTCTGAATAGAACAGTACGTTACCGGGTTGTCTTGCCTGATACCTGATCAGACCGTTGGTATGATTTCATTTTGGGCCGTGTCAGGCTGGTTCAGTCCACAGTCCCAGAAGACGTATAAGAGCGGTCTCTGTGCGCACCTCTTCTCACCAAAACCCGACCTTTCTCTAGGATCCCGGCGATCCTAACAACTACTAATCGCGCATTCTCATCCATGTTCTCTACGCACTTCGCCCTTCTCGCTTGCCTCTGTGCGGCTCTCCCGCCTGCTGTCCTTGCAAGAGTTGCGTATGTCCAGCCTGGCCACTCGATCTCTCCCGACTCCCGGCAACGAACGCACGATGGTTCTGTACTCGGATACGACGGCCGAAACGACGGACACCAGGCAAGTGACTTTATGTATTCGGTGTATGACGTCGATGAGCTGCTTTACGAACCCTCACCTTGGGTACAGATGCGAGCCCTTCCACCACTTTTGCGACGATACGACGACCACTACGGAAAAAATGACCACCACGACCACGGTACTCTCGACGATGCCAATCACAAAACTCGTCGGTCTCGGTCTCCCTTCGCGCGCAGCCGTTATCGCCGAGAACCTGCCAACTTTGGTCGTCGCTACTCGGTATACTTCCCCGGAGAAGACGGCCATATGTACATGGTCTCTCGGACGCCGACGACGGATGGAGACCATGGAGGCACAGGTGCTGCAAAGCGATCTTCTCATGCTTACGTTGAGCGCCAGGACGACGAAAGCAATCAAGTTCTGGGGAGGATAGATATCATGGCAAGTTCTTTTCCTTGTCCCATCTCGGCTCTTATGGATTTTGATCTGTTCCGTCTAGGTTGATACTATAAGGTCTGGGATGACCCAGCGTGTTGCATCGTTGACCATCGACTCCACTCCGATCGACTGGACTTCGGGTCAAAGCTCTGCCAAAGCATTCCAGCTCAACGCGTCTACGACCAACCAGACTCAGTTCATCATGTTGCCTGCCCAGGACGCGGCAGGTATGTACAATCCCATAACGACGACTCGATGCTCAATCTCTCGCAGGGAGTACTGACAAGCACGTTCTCGTGACGCTTGCGACGGAAGTATTCAATTCAAGCAACGCCGAAATGGTCATGTATTGCGCCACCTACGACCCCGACCCAGGAACGAAGTCCGCACTTGTCATGATGCCTTGCGACACTCAGTCTGCGATACAACTTGGTAACACCGATCCCTGCGTCAACGACGGAGATGACGCCACGACGGCAAACCCGCACGAGAGCCAGCTCTTTACGTACGACCCAACTACCGGACAGGTCGCCCCGATCGCGGCTACACCGAGTTCCTCGACGACCCGTAGGAGCGAAGACGACTCGGTCGCGTGTGCTGGTGCACGCGTCCGGAGAAATGGTCGCCCTCCCCCTACGGAGAGCAGCCCTACAAGACTATCGAGTGACCCGACGGGTACGAAATTCGCTTCCGGTACCTCAGGGCAGGCCCGGAACGTGACGCTCGTGTACGTCGCCACCGCTCTCGAAGTGCCCGAATCGTCATCGAACGCGCCCTCCTCGAATACCAACATCACAAAGGCAAGCCCCGGCCAAGCGGAGGACTCCACGACGACCGTGACAACGACGAAAACGGTGACTATGACGGTTTCTGTTTCTTCTTCCGGTCAGACGGGCACGCCTGCTCGGGCTGCGACATCACCGACGACGACTACAGGACCGCTCGTGAACGCAAAAGAGTCCTTGCAGGTCGAAATCATCGGGATTACGGGGTCTGCGGTCACTTCCAGCTCCTTGATGACGACAACAATGACGACGACCTCGACCTCGACCTCTTTGTCTTCTGGTAGCTCTGCGTCTCTCGAACCACAGGCTATAGCGTCCATGATCGCGAATTCAAGGGGACATCGCCGGGTGCGGTGATGGCAGCAGCACCGATAATGTAAAACTATATCGAGTACATACTTACGTGAATCCAAAAAAGATACGACGTGCATATACTTGGATACTGATCAGAACATTGAACGAATGAAAATCAGATCGCGCGTGCGCCAACTTCAACGCAAACGAACACTACTACATCTCGTCGTCGTCGAAATTGATCTCTTCTGGAGGAAAGTCACCGACTTGCACCCTATCTGGTCGCACGAAAACCCCATAGTTGGGACGGCAAGTAAAGTAGCGTTCCCCCTCGATGCTACATGAAAGTGAATACATCACGTGCGACCCAAAGGAGGAATCACGCACGATCCGTCGTTTCGACCAATCGGTTCATCGTACTCGATGCCGACCCATACGCCCGACTTTGAAAACACGGCCTGGCCGACGAACCGCACCGTGCCGCGTTTGAGCAGCCCTTGTTCGGCCGATTCGACTTGACAGCGTGCACCGACCGGGATGGCGACGGGTGGAGAAGCGACCTCCGATTGTGGTGCAAACCGACCGACTTTGTTTCGTTGCTTGTAAGCCAGCACGGAATCTGAAAGGGGGACAGGTGAGTCTGGGGAGGAGGAGGACGCGTCGAACCTGTTCTTTTCGCATATGCGTCGTCGCTCAGCTCGAATTTATCTACTTGGGAGACGTCGGAAAGCTGCCCGGTGAAGGACGTGGTGGGATTGGTGTCGATCACCTGCAGAGAGATCAATAGATCGCGAGACACGATCGAACGATCGCACGTTCAACGTCTGCCCGGTGGTCAATCCATAGAACCCGAGCGGTTTGGCATCGTCTGAGAGCTGCGCGATGGTCTCGCCCTCGCTGTTCTGCACGGATATGTGTTGATTTTGGACCGGGATGCCGGTGATGAGTTCGACCTTTGACTGGGAGGAGGTGAACGAAGGCCGCGGGCGGCGAGGAAGACGGAACCTTGAGTTGCTCGACGGAGATATGGAGGTCGAAGCGGCGCTCTGAGCGGGTGTCTGGGGAGACGAGGACGACGGTGACGACGGTGGACATGGCCCGGAAGGATCGGGACTCGGCGCCACGACGACGGCGGAGTGTATCACGTGATTGCCTGGGGATGAGGAAGAGATGGCCGGCGACTTTATTAAGTGAAACATTTATTTGCAATCTGTCAGCGTTTCTCTCTTCTTCTCGACGACACCCGCCATGGATCACGCCCACGGCCGTCCTTTGTCCGCATCGACTCGAACTTTGTCCGCCTCAGCGTTACGTGAGAGATTGTCCGAACTGACTCTCACCCCGCTGCGTCCCGTCGCCGCCCTGCATGCCTCGATCGAGTTGAGACCTTCTCTCGTCTCGCTCCCCCGTGCACTTCACTCAGATGTCTGCATTCAGTTACGTTCCAACCAAGATACCCCGCCGGCGCAGGCTGCAAACGATGGCCGTCGCTACCTGGTCCACCTTGCTCGTCAATTCCATCTTTCTTTTTCTGATTCTATGGTGCGACCGTGCTCGCTGTCTTCGACGCTTGGCTCACCTTGCTTGCTCCAAGTTCGATTCCTGCACTTTGGCCATTTCTCGCTATTTATCTCGCATGGATGAACTGGATCGATAAAAGTCCAGAGCACGGCACGAGGCTGAGCCCGTGGTTTCGCTCTTTAAAAGTATGGAAGTACTTTGCAGAGTACTATCCTGCATCGTGCGTCTCCAGAAACACGTTGCGTTACGGTCGTTAATTGTCCATGAAATGCCGTCAGATTCATGAAAGTGAGTCGACACTCGGATATTCACAAGTGTTTGACCAAACATCGTTAAGGAATGTGATTTACCCCCGGATCGACCATACGTGTTCGGCTATCATCCGCATGGTGCGTCTAAATGGCAGCGATTCCGCCAGTCCTGACTGACTAGACCATGTCTAGGAATCATCGGAATGTGAGTGACTCTCGTTTCGTTAGAAAACTTCCTTTCAATGTGTTTTTCACAGGGGTGCTATGGCCACGTTTGCAACAGAAGGTTATTCTATCGCAATCCCGTAGAATCGTGCGCTGAGAGCCCGTGCAATAGCTACTGGGTTTTCCCTCGCTTTTCCAGGCATTAATCCCCACCTTCTCACACTCACAAACAACTTCAACGTACCTTTTTATCGCGAAATACTCATGGCCCTTGGGATCAGCAGCGTCTCAAAGAAATCGTGCTCCAACATATTGAAACGAGGGGCAGGACAGGCTATCGCTATTGTCGTTGGCGGTGCTGCAGAAAGCTTGAGTGCCCGCCCAGGTACGGCAGACTTGACGTTAAGGAGGAGGTAAGCCGACATAGTCGATGCTATCGTTCGTGTTCATGGTTCGAAACATACAGGCTGGGCTTCATCAAGGTTGCGATTCAACACGGGTACGTCCGACTACTTTCATTATTCAAGACATCTCGTCCCTCATTCACGTTCGCATCGTCCTGTAGTGCCGATTTGGTGCCCGTGTTTTCCTTTGGCGAAAATGACGTGGGGTTTCGATTGGACAGTGGTCATACTGAGTTAATCCCTCGGTTTTCTAGATATACGAGCAAATGCCAAACGAAAAGGGCACAACCATTTACACATTGCAAAAGAAGTTCCAAAACATGTTTGGATTCACCCTCCCACTGTTCCATGGACGTGGGCTATTAAACTGTACGTCTCGCATACATGAGCAAGTTTATGGTGGACGGACTGACATCCGTCACAGACAACCTGGGGCTAATGCCTTATCGCCGCAGGATCGTATCCGTTAGTGAGTGACGCCACAACTCGCCCTGTCGTGCCTTTGACTCTAACGCCGCCTAGTTGGCCGGCCAATACACATCAAGCAATGTGACAGACCGTCGATTGAGGAAGTGACGCGCGTACAAACGCTCTACATCGAAGAGCTTACCCGGTGCGTCTATGCGCACAAGGCTCTCGATCGCTGACCCCGATCGTTTTCAGAATCTGGAACACGTACAAGGACGAGTTTGCGAAGACGCGCACGAGGGAGTTGAGTATTATTGACTAGAAAACGGGACCCTTTAGCGGCACCGTTTGTTTGTTTGCTGTGTCGGGTTGTTTTTTAAATTTCCTTCTTTTGTTAGCCTGTAATAATGGACGACTACTTCATGGGACTTGTGTAAGCAACAAAAGAAGACATGTTTTTGGGAACCACAGGCGCATTTGACTGCACGTGATGATCGAGCAAAGATATGTCTCTCTTGGTCGAACTGGCACAATCGGAGTGACCGGTGCGAATTCTTGATGCAGGTTGCAGGATTTGGATGTTGCAACGTTCTGCAGCGAGGCAGTGTGTGGCGTCAAATCAAGTAAGGTCAGCTGAGAGCGCTTTTTTCGGACCAAGATTTAAAAAAAAACCGTTTAGGGGCCTTGGAGTGAGTGAGCAGGACATCTTACTTTTTCACTGCCGCAGGAAAACAGGCTACAGGTCTCAATTGTGCGTAAAAAATTTGGTGCGCACGCGTGACATCCTCCCTAGGCCTGTTCGGGAACTCCAGTCCAAGCGGCGTATAGAATGGAAGAAATCTGGAACATGTGCTGACTGAGGTTGGTTTCTAGATATCCAGATCTGGATTGAAACGTTCCAGAGGCCGTTCAAGTTGCCGATCGGTGGTTTCGGAGCCATGGAATGCTTTGGGTTTAAATTGTTAAATGGCCTGGAGACAATCGAAATAAAATAACTTGCCACTATGGACACACATATCCCGCTTCTAACACCAGGCTTGTTTACAAGCTTGCTCGTCCATGTCGCGCTCTGCGGTGTCGTGATACTAACCGCCAAGAAGCACCAGAACGTTACCGACAGACCCACCGTTTATAGCAGGGGAGTGACTGCCCTTAAGAAAAATGGCAGACACCCTCGACTTTTTGTTCCAAACGTGCTTGCTAGGTGGCCCTGGCCGCGCCGGATCAATCCAAATTACACAGTAGTCAAGAACGAGGCGGATGCCTGGGTGACAAGTTTCCAAGCGTTCAGCCCGAAAGCCCAGGATGCCTTCAATCGCTGCGACTTCAGTACGTACTCAGTATTGTCGTTCATGAAATTTCACCATACCTAATTCTCCTCGGTAGATCTCCTTGCCTGTCTAGCCTACCCAGACGGGAGTAGAGGTAACATCTTCGCGTGTACATGAAATGGGTTATCTATTTATTTCTTCGCCCAGAGCATGTCAGAGCTGGTTGTGATCTCATGCACGCATTCTTCATCTTCGACGAATACTCTGATAGGTCGACGCCTGCAAAGGTCCATACGCTAAAGGATATCATACTCGATGCACTTCGGAACCCACATATACCGCGTCCAAAAGAAGAGTGGGTTGGCGGGGAGGCGGTGCGTCAGTAAGTGTCTTGATGGTCTCTTGAGAAGGCGATGCTTACATTCAAGTGTGCTCCACGACGATAGATTCTGGGAATCAGCTATACGAAACGCCACCTCCATTTCTCAGAAGAGATTCATCCAGAGCATGGATGAATATCTCGAGGCTATCATACAGGAGTCCATCGACAAAAAAGATCGTCGCATCCTTGATATCGAGAGCCATATTGAATTACGTCGTCGCACCAGCGGTGTGAAGCCTTCTTTCTCCATCGTTGAGCTGGGATTAGACATCCCCGACGAAGTAATGTCGCACCCTGCCATCCAGCAGATGGTTCTGGCAGCTATTGACATGATAGCCCTTTCAAACGTCAGTGATGTCCCTGAGAATATGTGTTTCTGTACGATCACACTGACGTGATGTCGTGAAGGACATATTCTCGTACAATATGGAGCAACGGCGCGGGGACGATCTTCACAACATTATAACATGCGTCATGAACGAGCACAGGACGGACGCCAACGGGGCCATGCTCTGGATCGAGGACTTTCTTGCTGTCCGTGCGGATAGCTACCATGCTGCCATGGCGACGCTTCCGCAATGGGAGGAACCCTTGAACTCCCAGGTGAAGGAGTATTGCAATGGTTTGGGCCAGTGGGTACGGGCTAATAATGAGTGGAGCTTCGAAGGCGAAAGGTATTTCGGTGACAAGGGCCCCGAGATCAAGCGGAGTAGATGGATGTCACTCCTACCAAAGCTGAACGGGGGAGAAATTGGTCCAATGCAAATTGACAGTGACCTGCTGTGACTGTAAAGTAGATTTCATGATGATCCAAGTCTCGAGGAATCGGAGCCGAACCTAGTAAGCTCGAAGCCGAACACTTTTATCCGAGTTTCTCGTTATTGACAATATTGCCGCAATCTATAGCTGACAAGCTCGGTGGTTTCGTTCAAAATTAAGTTATGTAAACAACTGGTCCACGTTAAACTCGGAGGACTCGATATCACAAAAAACTTTTTATGTAACCACTTTGCTATTCCTTCATTTCTTCCAAGAATACGGATGCCACTATTTATGTTCTATCGCAGCACTTGTAAACAGTTTGCTTGGGTCGAAGTATATTGTTCGAGATCAATGTAATGTATAAATAATACGTGAGTCGGCGTCTGCGCATTCCCCTTGGCAAGCGTCTCCATGTTGTTCCCGTCCCCATTTGAAGCCGCATCTACATGCATACTCGTATTCTTAGGCAGTGTTTGAAGTGCCACGGGCGGAAAGACCCTGCCACACACCATGACTAGGGCGATCCCGTGGCTTGATTCTCACCTGTTCTCACTCGCTTGATATTACGTCAGATATTACATCAG